>JAHXMU010000031.1:986276-1005886 GCA_019455685.1 Philornis downsi | reverse complement strand
CATCAACCTGATATTACGACGAGGAGGGGTATGAAGCAGTCTCAACTGATTAGAATGCACTTTTTTTATGTAAAATGTAAAAATGAACGAATCATGGGTCCATCATTAAAGTTGGCTAGTGAGTTTATGCCCTCTGTGTTTTGAAATGTCTGTGGTATTCTATGCGGTGATTATATTGAACAGTGAATAGCAATATTCTTCTTTGAAGGATGAAATAAAAAAATACTTCTTAAAAATAAATTGCACAACAAAGTGCACATGCTGTCAAAAAAGCATTGAGAACTGATTATTAAAAAAAATCCGCTTAATCCGATTGTCAAAATTTCTTTGGTTACTAACTTGGTGCAACTGTCCTCCATATTGACATGGAATTTGAATGCAATCTGAAATAAAGTTCTTTAACAGTGGTCGGTGCATCGAAGGGAAAGCCGCTCAAATAATAAAAGGTGGCTGTATCGGTGGTTGGACCCACGATCATGCGTACGACAGTCGCTTGTATTAACCACCGCACCACCGTCGACCAATAACCGTCGATATAAGCCTATAGCCCTGTGAGGGAGGTAAGTTTTTTTCCCATTGAAATACACATTTTAATCACCGTTGATTTTTTATGTCGGTGGACCTTACATTACTGATAACTAGGATATTTCTTTGATGGTGCATTAATTAGTTACTTCATATTCTGCCAATAATATCGATGAGAAATTAACCGCCATGCTGCCTTTATTCCGGGATGAGAAATTGAAAACAGTTTCGTGAAAATATTTCTTCTCAGATTCTCAAGTACCTAAGCGATCTAAGAGGAAACTTTACTACATAATATTAGTTAAGAATCAATAATTTGTGTTAACTGGAAATTTGGATTCACATACTTATATTGCAATAACCCATTAAGCTCATCGTCATTATGCTGTTCTAATAATAAAGATTTAAGACCCGACTATCGTAATGCCACAACTTCAAATGATCCGAAAAGAACATTGGCCGAACATTTAGATCGCTAGTTATGATAGTTATTTCAAATAAGCTACAGCGGTTATTTTAAATAACTAATGATGTTCTTTCAACAAGGTTCTAATATCTGATGACAATCAAACGGAAAATTTATAACCTCATCCTACAAATTTCAATAAATATTGCTATTATTAGAAATATTATAAAATAAAGTAGAAAACTATGAAAAGAGGCTGTCACAATACCTACAACTTTAACTATTTTTGTGACCTCTATGACGCATTTAAAGGGGTAAAAGTGTTTGTTTTTACAATAACTCGAAAAGTACTCCCAACTTCCAATCTCAAATCGGTGGCATAACATCATTGTCGAGCTGTGTTATTCACTTTCGGCTGAATATCATTTTCAGTAGATGGTTTATAGATGGTTTACCATTTACTGGTTTTAAAACCGCCGGTCTGGCAAGGCTGTCGGTTGTTAAATACCTTATCTATTTAGTGAAAGGTTTGTCGTTTACGAATATGAATCGTTTAGCAGCCGAAGATCGCTCAAAACTAGTTAAAACTTGCTACAAAAAGTGGTGATCCAAACGCGGGATTTCAATCGAACAAAATTTTCTTCAGCGATGAAGCTCATTTTTCACTAGGTAGTCTGTCTGACTTTCTTCCACCGTAAAACAAATGTAATAATAATGCTACCCCATTTCTATAACAATGAAAAGTATCGTTACAGTAATATAACATTTAATATAAAAACGATTATATTGCCTTAATTATTTCCACAAATGTACTCTTCCATATCACAGTGCATTGGTGTTGGTACATAGGTTTGTTTCAAACCAATAATCCGTAAACAGCATAAACGAATGCGGGTTTCATGCTAGAGAAACATGCGGTTTTGTATAACACGACATGCGTCTGCAATTTTTAAATTTACTTCTGCTGTTCAAAGTAAAATTGTTTGAAGTATTTGGGATGGTTGCAGCAGCAGTTGTGGCTGCTGTTGCAAGAATCCTCTTGTTCAGTGCTTTAACACAACCGATCACTGTGGTTAACAGTATCCGGTTCTTGTTCCTGTTATCGTTACTGTCGTTGTGCCATTAGTTTGCCATTGAAGTGATGCGTTGAAAGTTATCAACCAAGTCTGGATAAACTAAACAAAGTTCAGAGTTGTTGTTACCATAGTTGTTGCAGCATCATGGCTGATAGGATACATTTGTAAACTGTTAGATGCAAGAGTGATTTCATGTTCCAACAAATGATACAGAAATTTATAATTTTATCATAAACAGGATACAATAAATGTAACATTGCTTAAGCAGAAATATTATGTTTACTTGTGAAACGGGTTCGTCAAACAAATAATCTAGAATAGTTGCGTCTCAGTTATGTATTATCAAGATTCCCCTACTTTTGCGTATACTTTGAGTACTTTGAGTAGTAGTATAATCACTACAACAAGTTCACCGTCACCAAAATACGATGTGACAGATGGTGGCAGTAGTTTGAAAATAATTATTTGTTAATATTTGTATTTGAACCATCAAAAGTAAAAGATCTCAGTGAATTTGTGAGCATGGAAAAAAACTGGTCACCGTTATGTAATTCTAACGTCCCAACACAATAATGCTCTAAAAGAATCAACTGGGAAGAGATTAATGGATAAATTTGCTAAAACTGGGTCTGTTTGTGATGTAAAGACAACAACGCGCCTTCGACTTCACCTCAATTCGACACCGAGCTCAGCAAATTGGTGTCTCCAAATCCACTATGCAACGAATTTTGACGAAAGATTTGCATCTTCTTGCATACAAAGTTCAATTGACTCAGGAACTGAAGCCAGCTGACCATGGACAGCGAAGGGAGTTCACTAATTGGAAGAGACAACATGAAAATGCTGATTTTACCGAAAAAGTCATCTTCAGTGACGAGGCCCATTTCCATCTTGATGGCTTCGTCAATAGGCAGAAAGGTCGCATTTGGGGTGTGGAAAATCCTCGAGTGATTCACGAGAAGCAAATGCATCTTCAACGTGTCACTGTGTGGTGCGGATTTTGGGCTGAAGGAACCTTTTTTTATGAAAATGAGGCATGTCAAGCGCAAACAGTCAATGGTATTCGGTATCGTGAAATGATAACCAGTTTTTTCGTGCCTAGAATTGAAGAAATGAATGTGAAGGGCATGTGGTTTCAACAAGACGGCGCCACATGTCATACAGCCAGAGAAACAATTCAATCTTGCGTTCTTGTTGGGACACCCTATATATTTATATTTTAATTTTAAAGGTCTTAGTTCGACCAATATTAAAGCTAGAGCTAAACTCTGCTCTATGGGAGCCTGCTTCTTAGTTTATGACTGTAAAATATTGCATAGCAGAGTTTAAACGAGACCGTACAACCTGCCAAGACGAACATTGTAGTGGTCGGTCAATTGAAGTCGACATAGTCGGCAGACACGGTTAAAAAATCTACAAAATTGTGTTGGATGAACGTCGGCTGAAGGTGCGTGAGCTAACTGAAATGATAGGCGTATCAAAAAGTGATATACATCGCATATTCACGGAAGATTTGAAAATGAGAAAGCTGTGCGCAAGATGAGTGTCGCGCTTGCTTTCAATAAAGCAAAAGCAGCGTAGTGCAGATGTTTCAGTAGGATGTTAATATTTCGGTAATTTAATGCAGCGTTTCGGTGATTAAATTATGGAAAAAAGGTCGCATTTGGCGAAAAAGAAAGTCTTGTTTCTTCAAGACAATGTTTCAGTTCACATATCCACTATCGCGATGGCCAAAACTAAACTATTCGCCATATTTAGCTCCCCAGGACTAATTTTTCTTTAAAAACAAAAAAAAAAAAAAAAAATGTCTCGATTCCAAAAGATTTGCTAACAATGAAGAGCTGGTGTCTTCGGTTGTTGGCTATTTTTTTGTAGGAGTTGGACTGTTCTTACTATAACAGGGTATAGAAGCTATTGTTTATCGCTGGAAAAAGTATATCGAGCTAAGAGGAGATTATGCTGAAAAATAAAGAAACTTTCCCAAGTTTTTTGTGTCTTCTTTGTTAGGCCATCTTATTTTAGGACCGCCCTCATATGTACGCCTTGTATGGGAGGGGGACTATTTTAGAACACAATGAATTGCATGAATATTTTTTTTCGGAATCGGTGTCATTTTTGTTTTCAGCAATTGGCTCTTGTGGGGATAACCGAGACAGTCGCAAAAATCATGAAATCATTTCCTATAAGTAATGGCAATGTTTACGATGTCTACTATCAAAAATAATGTAATCATTCCATTTTTGAAAAGATCAACGTATTTGAGCCATACTGTGCATATATATCCGGAAACATTTACATTGGTAAAAAGGGGATGCCAATATATTTTCATAATTTTGGGAGAAGTGGAATTTGTCTATAAATTTTTATTGATTTCAATAATTCTAGATAGATATGTGTTAAATATTTAAATAAGTCATGAATAAACTCAAGCAATAATCGACCAATTGTTTATCAAATAACATGTTAAACTTACTGGATGTTTGATGGTGGTTATTTCATATCTCGCTTGAAAAAAAAAAATAATAACAATAAAATAAATTAAATAATAGTTAGTTATAAATTTCAAATAGATTGGTGAGAAAAATCTTAATTGGTATAGACCAACCATGTTTGAAAGAAGTCAGCTCTTTTCTTATAACCACATGAATGTAGTTCAATTTGTATATTCAACGAACACGACTTAAAGTCTTACGAACGAAAAAATTTTATAGCTTTTACTAGGCATTTGTCAGTAGAACACACTGCCTCTAACGCCATCAGATGTAGCTCAAATGGATATATAACTTTTTGAATGTGGAGAGATAGCAAGATAAAGATAGAAAATTAATTTGGCTCGATGAAACTTCGAACGGATTTTATGTTTAAAAATGACTAAATATAATTAAAAAAATATATACTTTGAATTGAAGCTTGAGCGTGATCTGTCACTAATTTTATTTACAGTGCTCGGTCTTATCAGTTCCTCTCAAGTGTGTTTAGTTATTTTTACAATGGATAAAAATTGTGAAAAAAAATAATTTGCCTGAAATTTTGAGTAGCAAGTGGAATACCATGAGGTAGGCTTACGTTGAATCGACTTTATCAAAAACACGTGCATATTAGAGGTACAGTGCTTTCCAAAGGGGTAGACGTATGATGGAAAATATGCCTCACCCTGGTTGGTTGAGTTAAAATAGAAGTTAACATTAAAGCGATAGCTCAAAACCTCCGTTTAAGTTCGAGACAGAAAACATCTACATTCGTTTTAAGTATGAAAGTATTTATAAAAAAAAAACATGATTAAATTCCGACAATCCCTTATAAAGGGTGATTTTTTAGGATTTAAGTTCTTCAGGTTGGCAGGTTGGCACTGGTTGGTAATGGCGTCCAAACGTCATCTGTCAATGTGAAAAGGGTACAGTATACTCTGCCATTTCATCATGGAAAGACTAACAAACGAGCAACGATTGCAAATCGTTGAAATTTATTATCAAAATTCGTGCCCTCTGACAAATGTGCATCGATTGATACGACCATTTTATGGTCGCCATAATCGACCTGCTGAATCAACAATTCGTGCTGTTATCTCCAAATTTCGCATCAAATTTACTTTGTTGGACATAAAACCATCGACTCGCATGCGTAGTGTGCGTACCAAAGAAAATATTGCAACCAGTGTCAATTACGATCGTGAAATGTCAATTCGTCGCCGTTCTCAGCGATTGGGCATCTGTTACTCAACCACAAGGAATTTTTTATTTGCCCCAATTGGCTGAGTTGAACTTGATTGACATGTGGTTTCATCAGGCCAATGTATCATGCCACACTGCTCGTGAAACAATGGATATGCTGAGGGATGAATTTGGTGAGCAGCTTATCTCTCGATTTGGCCTGTGAGTTGGCCCCCAGATCTTGCGATTTAACGCCTCTTGATTATTTCTTGTGGGGTTATGTCAAGTCGTTAGTCTGTGTGGGCAAGCCGAACACTATTGAAGCCTTACAGGATAACATAATACACGTTATTCGTGAAATATAGGACGAAGTGGTCGAAAAAGTGACGAAAAATTGGACCTTCCGAATGGACATTTTGAGACGGACCCGCGGACAACATTTACATGAAATTATCTTTAAAAATTAAATGGCCAAGACCAATTTATCGAGTCCAATAACAAATTTTAATATATGATGCAAATTTGAGTATTTTATTCGATTTAAAAAAAAAAAACAACGATTAAAAAATCACCCTATAGGAGAGCTAATAAAAATTTTGACAACTGGTTTTTTTACTTCACGATAACTGTAGACAGTGTTTTGATTTACGTGTCTTTTATGGAATTATAATGAAAATTATCACAATAACTAATGTCTTGTCAACTGATTTTTTACGGAAGAAAAAAATCAAAAAAGAAAAATATCTGAAGTCACGTTCAATTGATAAACAGCCATCAAAATCTACCAAATAATATCTGGGAGGTGATACTCGGATAAACACTGATTGAGTTACAACAATTCAACATTTTTATGGTAAAACAATTAAGAGTAAAATTCAAGTAATTCAAGATATCTTTTAAAATTTTGTATTGAGTGGAAATGTTACTCTGCATCAAAGTGTATTAACCGTCTTTTAAGTTTCATTAAAATTGTTTAGACAAATGTATTCAGAAGTTACCTCGAACTTTTCCATTTAGTTTATATTTCTACGCTAGTAATAAACCGGCGGTTAGGCATAAAAACTTTTTACAAGTCTTTTTCTTCTTATGTGGCGACTGGAATAGACAGTCTTATCTATTATATGCCGCCCGTAGCAAATAATTGCAAACCCTTCAATCTTCTGCGCTTCTCCTCCAATTCGTCACACCAAGCTTCGATAGTATTTCAAAAACCTCGTCCTTTCAACGGAGTTTTAGTCGTCCTCTTCAGCGCCGTCCATCGAGTTCGTTATAGAAAACTTTCCATGCCAGAGCATTTATGTCCATCCGCACAACATGACCCAGCCAACGCAATCGCTGTATATTAATGCGTTTGACCACGTCGATGTCGGCATATGGCTCATACAGCTCATTGTTCATGCGACGCCGATACTTTACGTTAACGATGATGGGTCCATATATTTTCCAGAGCACACTCTTCTCGAAAACTGCCAGTACTGAATCATCCGCATGCATCATAACCCAGGATTCTGCGCCATATAGTAGTAGTAGCTAAGATTTTTAGTAGGATTTTTGTCTGTAGAGAGAGGGCTTTATCGTTGAATCGCTCGCTTAGCCCATAGTAGCATCTGTTAGCAAGCAATACTCTCCTCTTTATCTCCATGCTCACATCATTCGTTTTGATTGCAGTGGAACCGTGCTAGATGAATTCTTCCACCACTTCAAAATTATAGCTGTCAACTCTCACACAGCGTCCCAAACGAATGGACACTTTGATCGTTGAAACCAATAACTTGGTTTTGTCCTCGTTTACCACCAGACCCATTTTCGCTGCTTCCTTCGAGAAAGCTGCAGTAACATCTCGCAGTTTTCGCCCAATAATGCCTATGTCATTTGCATATGCGAGTAACATATGGCTTTTATTAAAGATGGTACCAGTCGTGTTAGCTGCAGCTTTCCTCATAATCATCTCCAGCAGTATGTTGAAGAGGTCGCACGATAGACTGTCGCCCTGCCTAAATCCTCGCTCGGTGGATTTATTTAATGCATAAAGCTTGCATGTAATTGGGTAAAACTAGTTAATCGGCAATTAGGTGAAGTAAGAAGCTTAAACATCTTAACTACTTCACTACAAAGGACAATTTCAAAACCGTTCTATTTCCGACTAAATCAAAATTTAAAATTTAGTTCGCTGAAAGTAAATGAAAATATATTAAAGAATTTTATGAGCTCCCCTTTTTGCAACAAACAAATTTGCTTTTAATATGACATCCAATACTCTTTCTCACACACTAATTACTGGAGATGCTCACAAAGTGGAACACATCATGCCGAAAAGTTCATTGTAAGCATGTCTTTTGTTTCCTTCGTCAAATATTTTTTTTATTTTGCGCTTTGCTGATCAACCATGAGTAAGGGTGTCTTTGAAAGTAAGGGAGGTCCTTTAACGTCGAGACGTTTGCTGTTATCCATGTTAAAAATTTTTAAGATATTTTGTTTTATTTTTCATTAATTTCCAAAGAAAATCCCAATTCTGTTCGCTTTCCAACATTATTTATAATAAATGACCAACTTTGCAAAAAAAAGTATTTTTATTATCTACAGAATTTTCTTGGCATTTTTCAACTGTGATTGATTAAACAACCATTACTGTTGACCGCATTGCCCAAAAGGAACACTGCTCGAAACGTACAAAAAATAAGAAGAATCAGAACAAAATGTGCAATTCCATGTACAAAAGGCAATGACTGCAGAGCGAGTGAGAAGGTATTGGCGATTGTGGCAATGATGAGAATAATGCTGGCTGATGGCAACGGTGGGTTATGGAACGTGTTAAGTCTATAAGAAGTATTGTTTTAAAAAGGGAAACGTTTTCGATGAAGGATTAAAATGACGTGAATGAATGTAATTTTATGATTGATATGGAAAAACTGTAAATTGAAAGAGATTTCCGTTTCTCTTTTCCATCTTCCAGTATTGGACAAAAAAGGATTTGCTGCAACACCAGTGCAAGGAAGGAAATAGGTAAATAGCCAGCATCCAAGTAATGATACGATTATAAACGAAACTGTGCAAATGTATGATGATGATAAATATTCATATTTCGAAGCGAGATGACAAATGCTGTAGGAATTATGCTGCAGTTTGTCCCCCCAATACGTGACGATGGGTCAAGATTCGTCTCGCAAATATTTATGATTGAACAAATAAAATTATTTGTGGCGTAACTTAATATTGTGCTTCACCCAGTTCAATATTATTGCAAATAATGTTGTTCATTAAAGCGTCAATTGTGTCGAATGACTATCTAGTGGAAATTTTACTTCCAACTATTCAAGGTATTTTAATTACAAATCAACATGGTTGGTTAGGAACACTATTTGACTGCAGCAAATTTATCTAGGGAAGTGCATCAATGATTATGACTAAACATCCCAAATCCTAATGTTCTTGACAAACACTACCTATATCGTATATAACATTTTTAGAACCAAACCGCGCACACCTGTGAGAACCGGTCCTCTTATAGCTTCAGGTGTACCAAAATCGAGTATAGCAGACACTATGGAAGTAAGGGAACCATATAAAGATAAGAGGAAAAATGTGACCGGTCCCGTCCCATGAAAAAAATCACTATTGTGGAGAGGACAAATGATACAGTAAATAGTGATCATGAAACTGGAAAAACATGTTTGAAATCTGTAAGAGATCCTTTCTGCAAATGTCTAGCAATCTAACAATCACAACCTAGCAGTCTATCTAATACACATCAGTCACAGTAAATGGCTAATAGAGCCTAATATCAAGTCTACAATACGTCAGAATAACAACTACAAGAATTAGAAATAAAAAAAAGAACTTATGGAAAACACAACTTCGTGCCATTACATGATGCGATAAACGATAACATAATTTTATGGTAGTATTAGACTCTACAAATTTGTACTCAATATGACGTGAAACTGTTTTATATCGTTAGGGCCACGGTGTAGGCTTTGTAATAATTGTTTCGCTGGGAATATAATACTAAAGACTGGCTGCCATTCAGCCTCAGGTCTTGTTTATTGCAACATGACTTAGAAAAAGATTTTCTATTTTAATTGGAAACTACCAGATATTTGATAAGAATCCTCAGTACCTGAGTACCTCAGGGAAGTGTATTGGGCCCCCTTTTTTTCATGATTTACCTCAACGATTTATCTAATCTAAATCTATACGGGAAACTTATAATGTATGCAGATGACATAAGTTTATTTTACCCATATAAACATGATATCATATTAAGAAGTCAAATTGAACATGATGCTTATATTGGAATATGCAAAGTTAAACAAATTGGTTATAAATGCTGATAAGACAAAGTTGTTACGATTCCGACCTTATCCTACTGGTAATACTTTTAGTGTAAATGTCGGAAATAGGGTGGTTACAGAGTGCACTACTCTGAAATACCTGGGAATTAACTTTCAAAATAATCTTTCGTGGAATGTACATATCCAATATGTCAAAGACAAAGTAGCGGCAGCAATCGGTATTCTTTATAAATTTAAAAATAAGATTGATGTCAACACAAAACTATTAATTTATAATGCACTTATACATAGTTATTTCAGTTACCTTCCGTTGATTTATGCATATAAACGGACTGCAGATTTTCAAGCTCTTCAAAGAGCGCAAAATAAGACGCTTAAAACTGTGTTCAATCTTGTTGGGATGAGATCTTTATTGATACTCAAAACTATTTACATGTGCGAAAGGGTTACTTGAATGTTTGAAAATAACTTAGTGATCTAGAACAGTAACAGTGTTGCATTGTATTACATGTATATACTTGTCGTTCCTTCACAACAAATCTTGCAATTTTATCAGGCCTGTCACAGAAAACCATTTCGATCGAAATGGTTTCCATTTCGTAATTTGCTTCTCCAGACAATCAAAGCCTCAAAATTTTTTCATTTTGAAACCACTTTCAATTATGTAAATGGTTTTGGTTTTTTTCCTATCTTAAACTAAAAAAATGTCTTTGCAATTGGTTTATATCAACAAAAGATACTGTTTTTAATAGATTGCGATGACAATAAACATATTAATGATTAATTTAAACAATTATTGCGTATTTTTCGGGGGTAGCACAGCAAGAAACTTTTTTTTTGACTACTTTTTAATGCAGTATTGCCACCTTTTTTTTCGTGTATACCACATATTTCTTCAAAGTAAAAGTAACTAATTTGCAATAACATTGCATACTGGCAAGTTTTGACGAAACAAAACGAAAGGCACAACAAACAAAATAATTTATGAAAACATGTATGGAAAAATGTTCTTAAATTATTTTATTTAATAACAATTCGCGTTATTTTAGGAGAAAACATAGGAGTCCCGCACAAGAGCGTATATTGGCCGAGTTTATGGATGCCCACCAGGACATAACTAAGGGGCACGTAAAGGAAGATAGGGAGGCAGCTGAAGCGTTGTGGGCTGAACTAGCCGTAAAATTAAATTCCTCCGGTCCGCCAACCAAGGACATCAATGGGTGGAAAAAAACCTGGGCGGACTGGAAGGTGTTTGTAAAAAGAAAGCTGTGCCACAACAAAAAAGAGGACAGACATCGCAATTGTTATCCATTGGGAACATATGTGGCGTTCAATGGCATCAATAACCCGCCACATCAGCGTCGAAACAGTGCTTCTTCCTACAGTGACGTCAACATCTTTTGCTATAATGATATTACGATCAGCAAAGTTGAAATATTACCATCAACAAATTCTTACCTATTGCACCTTGGAATGCTCCAGTCGGGAGAAATCGAAGGGCGATAGAAAGCTGCAATATTGGATGTATACTCGACCGCTTCAGATCATCCTTTATTTAATCCAACACCATAATAAAGCCTTCCTTGTTCAGGCGATAATAACTAATGAAACTAAAATAAAACCAATAATTATAAAATAACACTGTTTGTAGCAATGTAGTTATGTGTGTATAAACATACACTGAGTTTGGGTATGCCAAAGGATCCGAGGCATCTCTCAAACTTCGACGGCGCTATTTTTCGGCAGACCAATGACGCTCTTGTGCCTCCATCACAGCCACTACGGAAATTCCGGGCATGTTTAGTTGTTTTGTTTTTTTTTTTTTCTTCGCTAATCTTTCACTCAAAGAACTTACACTTTTTACTTTACAAACTTTAATTATCGTCTTGTCACTTGTAATAATTTTAACACTTTTGTTTATTTTGTTTTTTTTTTATTTTGCTTTTTTCTTTGCGTTCTTTATTCTTTGCGTTGCCATATCAAAAAAACGGGATATCTTTAATTTGGGAATTAACAAAATCGATAGATTTCTGAAGAAGGTTAAACCATATCGATCGATTTGGAAAATGCGAATTCGAAACCATATCACAAAATTCTGTGACAGGCCTGTATATCCCACATTCACATTGTATGAGGATGTGGCAAAACAATATTGCCGATTTATGGGCTATATAAATTTCAATTATTAGTACACATGTTCAAGTCGCTGAATAACATAGGCTATCATACAATCCAGTTTCGAAGAAACCGCAATGTATTTAATACCAGAAATGGCTCTAATCTAGTTATTGTAAAATGTAGACTGGAAACTACAAAGCAACGAATTGAGTATGCCAGATGTTCTGAATACAACCGAATTCCACAATCATTGCAAAATATATCCAGGATTGGAGCGTTTAAGTCAAACCAAAAATCTTATTTATTTGAAAACATGGAAATGCTTCTATTGTAATTAGCCTTCTTTTTCATAACTTCTGTTTATTGTCATGCAATTTATTTTTCTTCAAATGAATATTTCATATAATATGAATGTCTAATAGATATTGCCAATTCGCCCCAATAATGTCCAAGTGGCGCAGGGCTAAAAGTATTAAATGTGAAATTATTACTGAAACAAATGAATAAATACAAAAAAACGCCACATTGGATTATTGTGCATAGCACAATAGACAAAATATTTTTCTGAAAAATCAATTACGTTCTTTCTCAGATGAAAAGATGCAAAAATAAGTAATTTGCTATTTTTACATAGTTTTAATTGAATTTATATATTATTGCATTATGACTCAAGTATTTGTGATTCACCAGAATCATAGCATAATAACTTTTGTAATAACATAAAATGATAGCATGCGAATACTCTTTTGTTGATTCTTCGTCGCTTTAAGAAGTAGCACAAACAAAGCCTTAAGGCATATATGAACCTCCCTGGCATAATGGATAGAACACGATCGCAATTTTAAACCAAAATATAACTCCATTACCAGAGCGGCAGTCAAATCGATATGCCCGACGAATATCTTGAGCTATCTAATAATAAAATAAATGTTTCTCATACTAATTTTAGGAATCGTCAAATATTGGAGTTTTAGGAATATGCCTTATTAAGATAGTCTAAAAAGGGAATGCATATAAGCATATAAGAAATCAGGTAAACATCTCATCCGCGGAATGCTAGGGAATTTGCTTTTTGACGTGTAGAAGTTTGAAAACAATTATTTTGATGAAAACCTTATAAACTATATGTTAAAGGCGTTAAAAGGTGCCACGTTGTTTAGTATTTTTGTTTGAGCCATTAAACATAAACAATCTCAGTGAATTTGTAAACATGGAAAAAATTTTGTTACCGTTATGTAATTCAATATTTCCATCTGAAAGGTTTCAATCCAACCAATACTAAAGCCAAGCCAAGCTAGATTCTACTCTGAGGGAGTCTGTTAATTCGTTTACGTCTGTAAAATATGGGGTAGCGGAGTTTAAACGAGGCCGTACAAGCTGTCAAGACGAACATCGTAGTGGTCGACCAATTGAGGTGTCCACACCAGACTCGGTTAAGAAAATCCACAAAATTGTATTGGAAGATTGTCAGCTGAAGGTGCGTGAGCTAGCTGAAATGATAGCCATTTCACATATTGGTCGAAGATGTGAAGATGAGGAAGCTTTGCGCCTCTACAGAGGCTGTGCTCGATTTTACATGCGCCAAATATTGACTTGAGGGCAACCCTCCCTAAGTATTAAAAACGTAATCAAAATATGACATTTTCATTTGAAATGCATCGGAAACTAATTTCGTCAATGATTTCGACACTACCACAAATAACTGAAGTATATAGAAAGATATATTTGCTTTTAGATTTACAAAATTAATTTTTACGCAAAATTTGGCACTAATCATTGGAATCAATGCATGTGCACTCAAAGAGCGAAACCGCAATCTAGAAAATCAAAGATAATTTCTGTCAAAAAAAAAACGCCAATAATTTATCATTTAAATAGCCCGCCTGAAGAGATTTTTTAAATTCCTTTTGTCGCTAAGTTGGCACAACTTTCCCCAACTAACACGAATTTGGAGGGCAATCTGCCATTTAGCTTGTTTATAGTGCTCGATTTTATCAGTTTATGTCAAGTGTGGTTTGTGATTATTATCGAATAAAGAATTCGTCTCAAATTTTGAATTTCAAATGGAATTTCGTGTTCCGCTTTTTCGTAAACTGCTAAAAATGTTACAGAAGTCTTAGGACGAAATTATTTTATCAAATATGGTTGAGACGTGGTGGAAGATTTGCCTTATGCCAGCAATATTTTCAAGAAGAAAAAGTTTATAATCTCATCTGTGCTGAAATCGGGGAAGGTCGTTTTCAGCGTGCCCAGTTAAACAAGGACGTGCGCATTAATTATACAGGGTTGCCCATATTCGACGGACCCATGTTTTTAAAAAAAAAAATCAAAGAAAAAAATAAAAATTTGGCGGTTGGCAATCTTATTCATTTAATTTGTTCCAAGTAGATTTGTTTACATCAATTTTTGAATATGATATCTCTCAAATGGCCGCCTCTGGCGTTGATGGCGTATTGTGCCCTTTTTGCAGCATTTTCCATCGTTTTCGCCAACATTTCGGCCGGAATAGCGGCTATTTCTTCACGAATGTTGTGCTTGAGCTCTTCTACGGTCCTTGGCTTGTTAACGTAAACCTTTGACTTCAAATGTCCCCACAAGAAGAAGTCAGCGGGCGTCAAATCGGGCGAACGCGGTGGCCAGTCCAAATCACCACTTTTCGACATCAAACGGCCCGGAAACAAATTCTTCAGAAAATCGATTGTTATGCGACTTGTGTGCGGTGGAGCGCCGTCTTGTTGAAACCAGAACTGCCTCATACGCTTTCGACGAATAATTGGCATCACAAAATTGGTCATCATGTCGCGATAACGCTCCTGGTTGATGGTAACAGCATGGCCATTTTCGTTTTGGAAGAAAAACGGCCCAATGACCGTTTTCGCACTAACGCCGCACCAAACTGTGACTTTTTCGTCATGAGGAGGCAATTCTTGAATCTCCTGAGGATTTTCAGTGGCGTAAATACGGCAATTTTGCTTATTTACGGTCCCATTCAATGTGAAATGGGCTTCATCGGACATGATAATTTTGTTCCAAAATTGCTCGTCATTATCGGCCATTTCGATGACTCGTTGGGCCCATTCCAATCGACGAGGCTTGTCCGCAGGCAACAATCTTTGCGTCAATTGAATTTTGTACGGGAACAAATGCAAATCAACGCGAATAATCCGTTGTAAAGTGGACCGAGCCATGCCCAACTGCTGAGAACGGCGTTTTTGGGATGTTCTTGGGGACCTCTCAACACTGGCTCGTACGGCAGCGATATTCTCGGCCGATCGCCTTGGTCGACTTTTATTTGGCCTCTTCAGATTAGAAAGAGCCTCACCAGTCGAAAATTTTTCGTATAAACGCTTAATGGTGTTCTTAGAAGGCGCACTTCTCACATTTTTTAATATTTTAAAAGCACGTTGAGTTTTCACAATTGACTTCTTCTGTTGAATGTAAATTTCAACTATTTCAGAGCGCTCGCGTGGCGTGTATTGTTCCATCGTAAAAATCTGCTTGGACTGACGTCAAAAGTTATGGCGTTGCCAGATGGGTCCGTCGAATATGGGCAACCCTGTATGTCAACAGAATTAGGGTGGCAATTTTCCTATCGACCATAGCACAACATATTGCAATACATAGAAATTATCGGAATAACTAAAGTGCCATTTTCCAATTCTGTTGACGTTTTCGAAGTGTTCATGAGCAGCGTTATAATTAATTGCTGTGCCAGTGCATGCCAGTTTTGACAAAAGTGGAAAGTGATAAAGGGATTTTGGTAATTTCACGATAGTTAACATTTGATTTCTCAATACTGCTACTTCTGGCGCCTTTCAACTCTTCTATTAAACACATACTAAATATTGAATTACAAAATGTGTTATGTAAAAATATATTAGTATTTCGTATTCTGATTGCAAGCTTCATTTTTATGTACAAGTTGAAAAAGCCATATTACAAATTGTTTGGCTTATATTACAACAAACTTATTAAAAAAAAAAAATATACCCATGCAGAATATTGTTGTTATGTGTATATCCTTTCTTATATATATGTTAATATAATGCATAACTTTTTCTGTTATTGTGGTATAAATTTCAATTTTCATATGCTCATGTTTATGAGAATTATATATGCCAGAAATATTTGTAGTGTTCAGAATAAATACACTCAAAGTTATGACATAATTCAAATGATAGCAAGAATATAGTGGCGAATAAATGCTGACAATCGGTTTATATGTTAAAAATTTGGATTGTTTGGGATACGAGTAATTTGTTATCTATAATTTTGGGGATGGTTTTAGTAAAAAGAAGAACTATTTTGAAGTAAAGACTGAATTGTACCGCATATTCGCAGTTTGATCAAAAGAAAGTTTAATATCATCTGTTAAATATACATATATGTATATGCCAGAAAATTGATTTTCCATAGTCAGGAATATATATAACATTCGGGAGGCAGACCCAAAAATCTCAAAACAGATGTATGGTGGGAAATAGGTTTACTCTTATTTATAACGCTTTTAAAAATAAATATAATGCGGACGACTGTGGCACGATCGTGCATATGATTGTGGTTTTTATCTCTGACCATAATTTTTTCTTCGAGCGGCGACCAGCTAAACGTGCAGATATTTTGATATGTGAGACTGAAAGGAAAGTATAGTTTTATTGCGGTTTCGTTTCTTAATCTAAAATCGAAACCAAAACTTGATGCAATTTGGTTTCTCTGGTTTCTTTAAAAAAAAAAGAAAGGTAAATTCTTCAAAACATTCGTTTTCTTATGATCTTGTAGCTTTTTTTAATTGAAACTTTTCGAATGTAATACAAACAACACATTTTACAAATTGAGTCAGAATAAAAACTATTTCGAATTTCGTTTCGGGTTTATAAATCACGATCAAAATTATTTGCTGTTTCTTTTTAGATGCCAGAAAATGATATAAATCAAAATTATATTATATATAAATTATATATATATAAATTATATAATTTATATAATAGTTAAAAAAATCCCTGAGATGTACATGTCGCACACACACATGAAATGTATGCAAACGTTTCAATCTCAGTGGGCTTTATGTATTAGGTGCGCAACAAAGTTCTTGTTTTTTTTTTTTTTTTTTTTTTTTTAAATGCAACTTTATCATGAAAACATGTCCAAAAATGCACCCAAGCTTTATCTGCATTTGACACGGCTCCCCATCAAACAATGCCGTCACTTCGGTGTCTTCGAAGGTTTTTCGTCTTCCTACACGTGAACGGTCATCAACATCAAAATCACCGTCTTTAAAGCGACGCAACCAATCTCGACACGTTGTTTCACTTAAAGCAACATCTCCGTAAACATTTTGAAGCTCTCGATGAGCTTTAGCCGCCGATTTCTTCGATTGATAGAAGAATACATATACAAAGGGTGTCCCAACAAGAACAAATTTGGCGCCATTCGAATTGTCATTGTTTGACATTTGAACAAATACTATTGTTTGCTAGTAGAGGGTACGAGGTTAATAAAAATGAACGCTACACGAATGAACAACGCGTTCTCATTGTGAAATTGTTTTACCAAAATGGTGAAAGTTTTGCGGCTATAGTTCCCAAATTGCGATCAATTTGGGGTCACAATAATGCTCCAAAAGAGTCAACCGTAAAGAGATTAATCCATTGTCTCCAAATCCACTATGCAGCGAATTTTGACGAAAGATTTGCATCTTCATGCATACAAAGTTCAGTTGACTCAAGAACTGAAGCCAGCTGACCATGGACAGCGAAGGGAGTTCGTTAATTGGGTATTGGAGAGACAACATGAAAATGCTGATTTTGCCGATAAAATCATCTTCAGTGACGAGGCCCATTTCTATCTTGATGGCTTCGTCAATAGGCAGAATTGTCGCATTTGGGGTGATAATAATTCAATAATTCATAATTCAATTCAATTTTAATTACAAAAATGTATAATAATAATTATTTTAAAGTTGCATAATAAATGTTGAAAAGGATAGTTAAATATGATCAAGATTGCGATAATTGTTATCCATCCATCCAGGAGTTCAATGACTATATTGAGAATTTATATGGGAGAAACTAGGAACGGTGAGGTTATTTGATCAATTTGTTCTCAGTTTACCAAGCATTGTATTAAACATTAGATAAAATCGAAGTTACAGCAGTCTGCACGTTAGAGTTGACAGGGGACATTAAATTTCGATAAACGGGCCAATTTGTATGGAAGGTACCTGAATGGTCTTAGGGTTACAGTCCAATTTCATTGTCAGAATTAAGTTTATCTAACACGAATTTGTATGTACGGAAATGGGCTTGGTGCTGCATTCCTTATTCATTCTCAGAACTCAGTTTATCTAACATGATATGTAGGTATACCAGAAGTTACATGACTAACCGGCCAATTTTTTTTAAATTTTACTAAGAGTGGTCAAAAATCAAGGTCACTACAGTGTACTTTTTGAATTTCGGAATATCCGCCAGCTTGAATGAGACAAACCAGAAGGAGCGCACCAATAATAGCACATTTATAATCCTCGGGGACTGCCTGGCAAAATGTCTGCTAACCAACCAGAGAGACGGATGTGTCTTAGTCGATTTAAGAAGACAAATAGTTCGGTCGAAACATACTTGGTAACCAAGGGGCTTCCTTCCGTGTTTTGTATTTTTTTTCTTATCAAATGATAGATAAATTCATCTTTCCAGGTGAAGGTAGAAAGATAGCCATTATTCTTTTTTTCAAAAACTAAACATTGAGTTACTGATTTATTTTTATTTATAATTTGTAAAAATGAAGGTAGATCCTCATTTTCATTTGTGATTTTTAAAATTAAAATTTATCTTGTTTTTTATTTATTGATTTTTAAATCAAAAACCATTTTTAATTATTGGTCTTGATTTTTATTATAAAACTTAAAAATAATTATTACATTTAATTTTAGAAATAATAATTAATTAAAAATAATTTTTACTAAAAAGTAATAATTGTTTAAAAAAAATAGTTATTAAAATCTAATGATTATTTAAAAACAATGATTTATTAACAGTAGTAATTATTTATAAACAATAATTTATTATTAATAGTAATTACTCAAAAATTATTATTTTTAATTAATATATTAGTGATCAACAAATAATTACCAAAAATTACCTTAACAGTTATTGATGACGGTTATTACTCATACTCACACTCATCAAAATTCTTAAATTAATTGTACTCTATGAAGCAACCAGGCTTGGTGGGCTGAATTCGAATCTCTAAGTGCGTTTTGTCTATCAAGTCAGGTTTTCGAGATACAAAAAATAGTTTTTTTTCTTGTTTTATATGGAAAATCATTAGTTTATTTAAAAATCAATGAATTTTCAAAAGTTAATGCGTTTATTTGAACATCGTTGGTTGTTGTTGGTTCGGTCTCACATATTAGAGTCCAGCAATAGTCTCCTAGCATGCTTTAGTCCCAAAAACCTTGATCATTTCTTTTAATTTTCATTAAATCTTGGTGAGTATGCTTCACTTGTTCGTCGCTCACCGCACCTAGGTTTTGCGGAAAAAAAAA
>JAHXMU010000031.1:858203-986266 GCA_019455685.1 Philornis downsi | reverse complement strand
TTCACTTTCTCAACATTTTCATCGGTTGTTGATGTTGATGTGCTAGGGGCGTCCAGAGCGAGCGTCATCATTCACATTTTCTCGACTTTCTGTGAAAAGCTTGTACCACTTGTAAACATTTTTTTTTTTGACTCAGAGTACTCTCACCGTATGCCACTGTCAAAATTTCAGTTGTTTTTGAGCACTTAATTCCATTTTTTACACAAAATTTGATGTAGCTTCTTTGATCCATTTTTTCCGATAGCAGAAAATCGCCGAACACGCAAAACAATTGTCTTAGTTACGCCTGTCTCAAACAAACTGAACATGCTATATGAATAAAACCGTCAACATATCTTCGAGGCAAGTGTATCAACATAAAAAAAAAATAATAATCGAAAGTCAATTGTACGTAGCCCGCGAATTTGAAAATACACCTTTTTTTGAACAAACCTTGTAGAGCCGTTCAATTGTGGCAAATGTGACGATGCATGTTAAGGTTACATTGTTATATTGGTTATAGTGTTATAGTTGGAGTCCTTAGGCATGCCTCTAGCCATTTGCAAGCTCCTACTGCGTCATAGAGCATATTTAGCAGCAAATGGTAAGTTAGCGTCAGTACGAGGCTAACAGACGTGGTCTTGTCTAGATCTGAAGCATTCACACAAACTGCTGTCGCTATCAAGGCCCGACGTCACTTTACTTGTATCCGTCATGACGGGACACTGTTTGATTGGAAGACATGCAATGAGACTAAAGGTTGCGACTAGTGACTTCTGCAGTAGCTGTAGGAATGATGAGGAGGAGGAGTCCATAGAACATTTTCGCTGCATTTGCCCCGTCCTGGCGAACAGGCGGGAATCAACACTGGGCTGTTATTTTTTAGGGACCTATATAGATATTGTCCGACTTAAGAGCTTCTTGAAGCTTTCAGGATGGTTCAACGGGGGAGACTGGGGACATCCACATCTCTAGTTTCCATGGTATCACAATGGACTATGTAGTCTAAGTGAGTCTGTCTATTCAGACTGCCGCACTGACTTAACCTGACCTAACCTAAATAGTACAAAAACATTATGAACCCATTTTAAGCCGTTAATAGCTTACGGGTATTGCAATTATGTCTATTTTTTGATTAATTTTCTTACGATGCACGACGGAAGTTTGTAGTGCATTTGTTTGCTTTTTGGGAAAAGTTTAGCAAAAGCTTCGCAGAACGAATTGATTGGAAGGCATGCAGTGACATTGTATTGTTGAAGAGGAGGAGGAGTCTATAGAACAGCTTCTCTGCAATTGCCCCGCGCTGGCGAACAGACGGGGATCAACAGTGGGCTCTTATTTCTTTAAGGACCTAGGAGATCTGAGGGACATAGATATTGTCTGACTTAAGAGATTCTTGAGGCGCTCAGGATGGTTCAACGGAGGAAGCTGGGGACATCCATAACTCTAGTTTGTATGGTATCACAGTGGACTATGTAGTCTAAGTGAGTCTGTCTGTTCAGACTGTTACACTGACCTAACATTACCTATATATTTGGAAGAATTTGTCTATATTTAATCTATTGACATATTTGCCATTATTATTTCATTTCATTTCATTTCATTTGTTTATTTTAGTCTATGGATTATATCCTTACAGACCAGCAAATATCTTATATAACTAATTAACAAAAATAAAGTAAATAACTTAACTAATTTACTAAATTACATACTAATTGCCTAAAGACATTATGAGGAAGGCAAAGGTCAATGTTGTTGCAGAATCTATTAAACAAAATCATTGACCTGTTAATGGGCTCATTGCAAATATAATTAGACGAATGCATAACAATATTAAAAGCATGCATATGACGGAGAGAGCGAGATGGAGCATTAAAGCGTATGAGTGCAAGTAGATCTGAACAATCAATATATCCCGAAACAACGGCATGAAGAAACATAACAGACGCTATGTTCCTTCTGGCCTCCAAAGTTTGCAACGAAATGAATGCACAGCGCCTTTCATAGGACGGTAAAGGAGAAGTAAGGTTAAGTGACGACAAGGCATACCTTAAAAACACTTTCTGTACTTTTTCAATCCGCATAGAATGAATTGATGCAACAGGATTCCAAATAACCGATGCATACTCGAGTTTGGAACGTACAAAAGCAGAGAACAAAACTTTTTTTGTATAAGGATCAGAGAATTTATACATATTTCTACGAATGAAATAAAACATCGCATAAGCTTTTGGTATAATGTAATCTAGGTGATTTTTGAATGTAAATTTGAAGTCAAAAACTACCCCCAAATCAGAAAATTCAAAAATTTCTTCCAAGATTTCATGATAAATATGATATAATGAATTAATTGTATTTCTACAGCGATGGAATGTCAGTTTAAAACATTTATTAGTATTGAATGGCAAATCATTAGCTTTCGACCAAATAGCAATCCTGTCTAAATCTTCCTGCAACAACGTAACATCATTCAACGTGTAGATTGATTTAAAAATCTTTAGATCATCTGCATACATAAGATATTTCGAATTTTTAAAACACATACCAATATCATTAACAAAAATATTGAACAATAAAGGCCCAAGAATACTACCTTGTGGAACACCAGAGGTAGGAAAATAAGCACTAGAATAATAACCATCAATACAAACAGTACATACCCGATTACCCAAATACGATTTCAACCAATTTAAGACATTGGAGTGGAAACCGAATTTATGAAGCTTAAATAAGAGAATATCATGGCGAACTCTGTCAAAAGCTTTAGAAAAGTCCGTGTATATCGTGTCTACTTGAACACCACTTTCAAATTCATTTAAACAGAAATTACTAAAAATAGCTAAGTTAGTAGTTGTGGAACGACCAGAAAAAAACCCGTGCTGATTAGGGTTAATATGCCTCTTTATTAAAAAATATAATTTTTCATGCATAATATGCTCAAAAACTTTAGCAATGTTAGGCAACTTAGAAATAGGCCTGTAATTAGTAACTAAGGTTCTATCTCCCGACTTAAAAACTGGAAAGACTGTTGCAGTTTTCCATTTATGAATAAAATATCCAGAATCAAGTGATTTTTGAAACAAAATTTTTAAAGGAACTAAAAAAGCTGATGAGCATTTTTTAAGAAGAAAAGAAGAGATTCCATGCAGATCAGATTTAAAAGAATTTTTGAGCTTAAGAATGGCAGACAGAATGTCCTCATTAGAAACGTCAATAGACCCAATATCAACACAAGGCACAATATTGTCGAAGTTACTAAAATTATTTACAGTATTATCTTTTGTAAAACTTGATTCAAACAAATTCTTAAATAAGTTTACTGATTCTTCTGCCGAATTTGAAACAAAATTATTATGCTTTAGACCTTTAGGGATGGAAGAATTGTTTTTTTTGACTTTATATACGAAAAAAACCGTCTTGGATTATCTTTTAAAGACTCATTAAACGATAGTATATACTGATTATACAAAAATTTATTTAAACAATTAAATTCACGCATATAATGAATATAATATTTTTCATCAATCGGGGAATTAGAAATCATAAATTTACTATAAAATTTATTCCTTAAGTTTTTTAATTTTTTCAATCCTTTGGTGTACCAAGGTAATTTATAAACCTTTGGCTTAATATGAGATATATTATGCTCGACTATAAAATTTGTCATTTTTAAAAATTCATCATAACAAATAGCGACAATATTACTATCTAAAATATCGGGCCAATTGATATCTGAAAGTAGTTCATTTAAAGAATCAAAGTTACAGGAATTATAGTCATAATCATTAGCTAATATAGGAATGTGAGACTTCGAAAAATTATAAAATTGTAAATTAATACAAATTGCAGAATGATGAACCGTTTCAGGAGAAACAGGAAAATTGCATTTAACTACCGAAAACAACATGTCATTGCTAACAAAAACTAAGTCTAGCAAACGCCTTAATTTATTAAACACTTTATTAATTTGTTGCAGACCAATACTAAGTAATGCATCAATAAATTCAATTTCAAACGACTTATTAACATTACATGGAAGAAATTTATCAATGTTATGAACTTCATTCCAAACAATATTATTTAGATTAAAATCACCTAAGATACACATTTTATCATTACTATTTAAATTGTCTGAAATATGCAAAATGTTATTTGAGTGAGCCTGATACAAACTATCCAAACTATTTGGCGGAATATAAGAGGCACAAATAAAAAAATTTCCTTGAATAGATTGAATTTCAACACAAAGTTGATCCAATAATAAGTTGCCATCACTTAATTCAAATTGTTTCGAAACGAAGGCACTATTCACAGCAATTAATACACCACCACCTCTCAAGCAGCCACTTAAAACACAATCTCTATCTTTACGAAAGACATTAAATTTTTTTGTATCAAAAAATTCTTCATTAAAAAAATCCGAATTAAGCCAAGTTTCAACAAATACATAGACATCATAATCACATTGAGATGTAAATGGAAAAATTGACATAGATTTTGTCCTCATACCAGACACGTTATTATAATAAATTTTCAAAGGCGAATTATTAGAATTTAATGGCATTACTGAGCTTCGTGAGATAGAGGCTTCTTCTTTGGAAAAAACTTAAAAGGACGAATCTTAATGTTAGCAGTCCACAATTCAGATTTAAACAATTTATCATATAGCTCAGGAGCCACTCCTAATTTGAAATTAACGTATTTTAAATGATCAACAATCATATCTTTTTTAATTAATGGATAGCAAGCAATAGAATCCTTATCAATTTTTAAATGATTACCCACATATGCTATCAAACGATCAGCAGTCATTGTTGTTTTAAAAGATGATAAATGTACCCATTTCATCTGAGTGATAACATCCAGCTCTGTATTGACATTTATGACAACCACAACACGTCGTTTATTCTGCTTTCTTTTCGTTACATTTGTCCACTTCACTTATTATTCGTGCAAAATCGGCAAAAACATATGGGTTAAATGCATTCATAAATTGTTTCACCTAACTGAAATTTATATTTCATTCCCGATTCTCATGTCAGTATTTATCATCTCATGTGAACTAAAACATCTTTCCAAGCTTGCTACTCTCAGCTATTTCGCGAAAAGGTTTTCGTCGTTTTATGTCAAACCTGACAGTTACTTTCAATAAACTTTTTATGCAATAAATTGTGAATGAACAGATTAAGACCTGACTCTAAAATTGGATCCCATAAAAGGTATTGATAGAAATATTATTTAGATTTTGGGAAGATTTCTGTATTGTGGGCGATCTTGATTGACCATTGTTCAATAGAAGCAATGCGATGAAATATATATTTTTTTCAATCTCAGTCCCTTATAAAATGGGTTAAAAGTTATTCTGTCTCTCACTTATAGTCACCTCAGTCTTCGAGTTTGCGCGCCAGTTAAATTCGTCGGTTTATGGGATGTTTATTTGCCGATTCTCAACAAAGATTAGAAAATGTTTTTACAGTTTAAGAACCGACAGATATTGGCTGTAGAGTAGATTGTATTGCGTTTCGGAACATTAATATTCAAATAAAGCCCTGTGTTACAATCAATTTAATTTAAAATTTGAAGTAAATCGTGAGGTATGATAAATCTCAAGCCGTTTTAACCATATCAACAAAAATAAAAAATAAATGGAATGAAAGGGAAGTCCCTCAGAATCGCTGGGGTTTATACGTTTTTATATTTTTTATACCAGTAGTTCTCGAAAGGAGATGTGCGACTCATGGAGGCCAGCATGGTAAATGGAATTCCGAGGACACTAGTTAAATTCTAAATGCAGTAGAAATCTGACGTTTTATTAATTCTCTTTACTATTTGCTTTTTATTGCAATTAGTTTTCCGCTCTCTTGAAAAAGTACGCTTTTTTTGAGAATAATGATTTTTAATTGCAAAACTGTATTGAGAGTGAAATAGTGAAATACTTTTTTTGATTTTTTACACAAATCTGGTTGTATAGTCATCCCAACTGTCAGTTTTTTTTTTTTGGCAAAAGCGATATGTTACACAATATTGAATATCATTTCGCACGTTCTATTCTGAATGTTTTCCCAATTAATCAAATCGTGTGTGCATTTCTCTGCATAGAACATATCTGATTATCGACGTCTGGCTTACATAATTTTTGAAAAAGTACAACCCGGTTATAAAGAGTGTCCCAACAAGAACGCAAGATTTAAACGACTGATGCAGCCATTGAATTGTTTCTCTGGCTGTATGACATGTGGCGCCGTCTTGTTGAAACCACATGCCATCCACATTCACTTCTTCAATTCTAAGCACGAAAAAACTGGTTATCATTTCACGATCCCGAACACCATTGACTGTTTGCGCTTGACATGCCTCATTTTCATAAAAAAAGGTCCAATGATTCCTCTAGGCCAAAATCCACACCACACAGTGACACGTTGAGGATGCATTTGCTTCTCGTGAATCACTCGAGGATTTTCCTTAGCCCAAATGCGACAACTCTGCCTACTGACGAAGCCATCAGGATGGAAATGGGCCTCGTCACTGAAGATGATTTTGTCGGCAAAATCAGCATTTTCATGTTGTCTCTCCAACACAAAATTAACGAACTGCCTTCGCTGTCCATGATGGTCAGCTGGCTTCAGTTCCTGAGTCAATTGAACTTTGTATACATGAAGATGCAAATCTTTCGTCAAAATTCGCTGCATAGTGGATTTGGAGACACCAATTTGATGAGTTCGGTGTCGAATTGAGGTGGATAGAGTTTGAGCGACATCATCATTTTCGGTCGAAGGCGCGTTGTTGTCTTTACATCACTTACAGACCCACTTTTGGCAAATTTATCCATTAATCTCTTTACAGTTGATTCTTTTGGAGCATTGTTGTGACCCCAAATTGATCGCAATTTGCGAACTGTAGCCGCAAAACTTCCACCGTCTTGGTAAAACTATTTCACAGTGAGAATGCGTTGTTCATTCGTGTTGCGCTCCATTTTTACTAACTTCGTACCTTCCACTAGCAAACAATAACAATTGTTGAAATGTCAAACAATGACACTTCGAATGGCTCCAAATTTAAATTTTGCGTCCTTGTTGGGACACCCTTTATTAACTTCTATTCTTC
This sequence comes from Philornis downsi, assembly GCA_019455685.1. Taxonomy (NCBI): domain Eukaryota; kingdom Metazoa; phylum Arthropoda; class Insecta; order Diptera; family Muscidae; genus Philornis; species Philornis downsi. The sequence continues at coordinate 979,183 of JAHXMU010000031.1, read as the reverse complement.
TTCAAACTATATCCTTGAAAATGGTATTATAACAAAAAAAATTACTTTGGTTTGCTTTGTCGCATTCCTTCCACTAGATCTATTAAACCATTTGCTACATATTTAATTAACAGCTTTAAGTAACAAAAAACGTAAAACATAATGTGATCTTTAACATTTCCAAAGTTAATCCCATGTAAATATATGCATCTTATTTGTATTCAAATTTAATTTTCCAACTTTCGTTTTGTCAAACTCCATTCTCATCGCTCTTTGCTGCAGCTCAGAGTAACGCAAACGACAACTCAACTTAAAAACTAACTAGAAATACGGACACCTTTCATCACCTTTGTGGCCTTCGCCGGAATAATTTTACTTTCACAAGGAAAGAGCAACCTCAAATACCTTTAAAATGTTGGGAATAATTCAACATTTCATAAAAATTCGTTTCCATCATGATTAAAATAATGAATCATGCTGTGTGTTAAAAAGATTCTTCAAAATATTATATAAGTACGAGTATTATATATTTTCTCTAGTCTTTTTGTGATTTTACTATGTTCATCTGCTCCTTGACGCGATGGCGAAAAAATTAGTTTTTGAGCACTTTCAAACTTTCTGGAATCAACAATAAACGAGATGTGGAAATTGTACGAAAAACCCCAAAACTTTTCTTTGCAATATTTTCATTCTTTCATTCCTTTATTCTTTTTAATTTTTTTTTCTTTGTCTGTTGCGCTGTTGTTTTGGAGCAGCCATTTCTCATGGTCTAGTGATTTTTGCGCTCTCTTTTATTTTTTTGGTTAAGCTGACATGCTGTTTCTGCAAAACCATACCACGCAACACATTAAAGTAATAACAATGCGTCATTTCTTGCACTTTGTCGTTTGACTAAAGTTGGGGGTTATCGCAATACCCTACAGGGGGTAGTGCCCATTTTAAGAATTGATGGCTTCATTGAGAGACACAATAAAATGGATAGATGTGTAAGGGGGGTATTAATTTAGATCATAATTTATAAATGAATTAACCTCAGCAACAATAATACAAATCTGAAGCAAAAAAAAAAAAAAAATTCTATTATTTTATTCGTTGGTGGTGTAGGAAACATCTATGTTTTCTTCTGATTTTAAAATGTACATTTGTTCAAAGCAAAGGTCCAATCATGGGGAAGGCAGTTGTGTATGCAACAGTAGCTGTATGGGACGATTAATTTGTAACTCACTAACTTCACTTATACCCGGTCATTGGTTCAAATCGACGCAAGGAAACGTTTTAAAGTTTCCCAAAGGAATGAATATATATATACCATTTGATACGTTCAAGATATTAAGTACTTTTAGACCAAATGTTTTTCATGACATTTTAAATCAATTGAGCGATATCCGCCTATCTGTCTGCTTGGTAGAGACGAAAAGTACAGTAAATCTTTATGAAACTTCTTTAAACTTAGTACAATACTTTGTTTGATCGCAGGCGGGAATTATTAACTGGTCACTGGCTCTTTGAGCACCTCCCACACAAACTGAAATCGAAATTCAATTTGATCCTGTAATTGTTGCTCACAAATCTGCAATGCTTGGCAAAATTTGAACAAACTGATACTTCATCTACAAGTGCGACCACTTTAACCAACATATTCTTAGGTTCATGTTTCTCTTTCTAAGGTTTCTCTATACTTGGCACACAATAAGTGTCTGACAAAATAGGTTATCAGAATGAAAACGGACGGTATTCCGCAATTCAGTCTTTTCTCTGTAATTTCTAACTAACAGGCTGTAGTAGCCTGGTTTTCGGTCCATTTTGCTGATCTATAATAGGCCTTAAAACTCGGGAAAAACCACTAGCCCAACGCTCCACTTCTGGCATCTGCAGCACAAACGACCGATTTAACCCATGTACGAGGTGTGATAAAAAACGGGTTTTTTTCAAATTTCGTGAGTTATGTATATATTTGATTTTCGCATTTTTTTCTGTTATGTTGGTACACGTGTCTGTTATATATATGTATATTGATCAGCCATTTTGGATTGCTAGTTTTTTTTTTTTTTTTGACAGATAAAAAGGTTAGTCGTGTTTTGGTGTGCTCTTCGATTTTTTACTATTCGAAAAAATGGATCAAAGAAACTGTTTTAAGTTTTGTGTAAAAAATGAAATTAAATGTGCAAGGACATTCGAAATGTTGACTGTGGCGTTTGACGAGTCTACTATGAGCAGAACACAAGTTCAATTGTGGTATAACCGGTTTAAGGAAGGCCGAGCAGGTGTCAATGACGATGCACGTCCTGGTCGCCCGAGCACGTCAAGTTCGGTCAAATATAAAGGTTTTGCTCACTGTTTTCTTCGATTGCAATGGTGTGGTGCATCATGAATTCTGGTCCCAAGGAATATTATCTTGAAGTTATGCGCCGTTTGCGTGAAGCAATTCGTCAGAAACGCACAGAACTGTGGAAAAACTAATCACGGATTTTGCACCATGATAGCGATTTTGCACCAGCTCACACACCAATGCTTGTGCGTGGGTTTCTGGCCAAAAACAAAACCGCAATCATGCCTCAACCACCGTATTCACCGGACTTGGCCGGCACTGACTTTTTCCTCTTCCCAAAACTGAAGACACCGATGAAAGGAGCGTTGTTTGCTACGATTGTGGAGATAAAAGAAAAATCGAAGCAGGAGCTGTTGGCGATACCAAAAAGCGCGTTTTAGAAGTGTTTCGAGGATTAGAAAAAACGCTGGCACAAGTGTATTATATCTGAGAGGGACTACTTTAAAGGAAATAAAGTAGAAGTTGATGAAAAAACAGACTCTTTTTGAAAAAAATTTAAAATAACGGTTTTTTTTTTTTTGATCAAACCTCGTATTCTTAGATTTATATCTTTCAAATAGTTGTAGTGAGTTTAGGAACATTTGGTGCATGTCTTGTGTTTAGCGAACTAAGTTCAGAGAATGAGAAAAGAAGACATGGGCCTACCTCTTCTAGTACCTTTCATACGAAGTTTCCTACAACTACTTAAATTGTTTTCATTTATATAGCATTACATTACTTGAAAACAGAGGACCGGATAACAAGGCAAGCTCTGGTAAATCCCATGGAAACTATTTGATTTAGACGGTATATTCATAGATTGGTGTCTTTAATCCAACTGCACTAAATTCAGTACAGTTTTTCCTTTTTATAGTACCTGGGTGAAGATATACGTATTTCTGTACCGGTTTGTTTTTGTTTGGGCCTGTAGCCGTCCTTATTAAAACTGAGCTAAATTGTTTCGAATTTCGATGTAGCCCCCATACAAATTGACTACATTCAAATAGTTTAAACTGAAGTAGAACTATAGCTCAACTTTTGTACAACTGGTTGTCCATTTTTCGGTTTCAAAGTAAAGTTAAATAAAACACACATAAACCTATGATTTCGATGCAACTTTTATTTGATTATAAAGCGTGGACCTTGCCGTTACGGACGAAATACAATGTCATTTAAATGACCGCCTCTGGGTTGGTTGCAGCAGGTTTGAGGTAGTTTTCGACCACTTTTTCACACATTTCGGACGGCATCTCGGCGAAAACTTGACGAATGTTGTTGGGAATTATCCGCGTAAATACAGTGTTTGACGTAGCACCACAAAAAAAAAGTGTAACGGCAGCAAATTGCATGATATTGGCTGCAAATTAAAGTTGCCAAAACGTGAAATTACGCTTTCTGGAAACTCCTCCTGCAATAAAGCCAAAATCGGTCGTATTGTGTGGCTCGTAGCAGCTTCTTGTTGAAACCACATATCGTTCAGTTCATAATCTTCCATTCCAGACCAAAAATAGTTCGTTATCATATGATAATAGCGCTCAGAATTGACGGTAACGGTAATTTTCTTTAATACAAGAGGTTGAATGACACCTGCAGACCATAACGTGCACTAAACCGTCACTTTTTCCTGATGCAATGGCTTTTCCACAATAACTTCTGGGTTCTCCGAGCCACATATATGCGGCAATTGTGATTGTTGACATAACCACCAATTGATAAATGGGCTTCATCGCTGAAGAAGATTTTGTTCGAAAAATGAGCTTTGAAAGCCTGTTGCTGTAGCAAACCATCAGCATATTTGCGGCATTGTGAATGGTCGGCCGGCTTTAAATTTTGTTCGAGTTAGACTTTATATGGATGGAGGTGCATATCCAAATGCAAAATACGCTATAATGAGCGGTAACATAGGCCCAATTGCCAAGAGCGCCGTGGGGTCGACAAATTCGGATTATACGCCACACCTTTACTAAGAGAAGCGACATTTTCGGCAGTGGGTACATTGCGATGATGCACAGGCCTGACCACATCTGTAACGCTTCCAGTCTCTCCAAATTTCTTTATAATCTTGCCAATTTCTTACACAGTTTGTCGATCATGGAGACCATAATCAGATCGTAATGCACGAAAAGTGCTCCCGTTTGAATCACCATATTTGTAGTAAGCTTTATTTATTGTTATGCGTTCTTTGGTCCTTAAGACATCCATATTCGTAAATGGCAAACCTTTCCCTAAATAAAAACCACTTTAGATGACAGGTATTTAACAGCTGACAGTTTTGCTGTTTTTGTCAATAAATAGATATGTAACTGTGTACCTCCGTATACGGAGATAATTTATACTGAGATAATTTAATTTCATTTGACATTTTTTCTGTCTCCTTCAGACTATAATTAAACTAAATATCAAATAAAAACTCTCAACATCAGAATAATTTTTTATAATTTGAATAAAGTTTTTAGTAACTGTACGATATATAAATTAATCAGAAATGGAAAATTGTAAGTACGAGTATGAATGTTTGGATATTTGAACAAATTTGTTGTTTGAAAAACATAAAATTAAATTTTAGTATATTAGTACCTCTCAAATATTTTTGATAAAATTTTATAAAATATAATCTTGGACTTGTTTGCGATAGAGCGATTATTTGCCGACCTTTACCTAAAGCTGTCACTTTCACATAGGAGTGCCTAAATATTTTTTTTTTAACATTTTGTCAACACGATGCCACCTCTGAGTATGACACCGGCTTTCCCTAAATTGTACAAGCGTGTACGTGAATGTTGCCGCTTCAACGTGTACACTTTTGTAAGAATTGTCGAGTATTCGCTCACTCACTCATTCCGTGTAACTAGAAAAACTTTGCAATTTCTTTGAGCAGCGGAGTTTAGACTTTTTATGCGCTTTGTATGCGTTTCCAGTTTTTTTTTTCTCAAGTGCTCACAGGAGCACCAGCGACAACAACAATAAGAAATTAAACTTTTACGTGCTAAAAGCAAGTTTCTACCGATTATGAAAATGTGAGTTAAAGTGTTCTTATTGTATCATCCTTGAAACAAAAAATTAAAACGGGCAAATAATGTTGTGTAAAAAATAAAACAAAAAAAAAAAATCGGTGAAACTTCTACCCCATGTAAGCGCGTGTTAATTTCATTACATGTCTTCCATTTATGTAAATATATTTAATTGGAATGTAAAATTAGAAAAGATCACAGAATGCCGTAATGGTACGAAGAGATAACTATTGACGAACGGAAATATAGCAAAAATGATTGGTGTTGTAAATTAATACGAGCTGATATTGTAATAATTATAATCTTGAGCACAACCCGCAACAAGTTGAATCATCATTATGTTGAAAGAAGGTAATGCTCCAGTACTCTTTATTGTCTGTGGAAATGTTTATTCCTGATTGGAAAAAAGGAAATGTGCAAAAAAGAGATACTCGTATATAGATATTAAGTATTTTAATTGTAGAAAGAAGTAGAAATTTCAAAATTTTCCTTATTACATTTCATACATAATCTGTCAAGAAAGCGTCTGGAATCACCAATGTTATTACGTGCGCAACTAAGCTCTCGCCTTTTTTTTTATAAAAGTGTAACATTATTACAAGAACATGTTTACAAATGATTAATTGAAAGTATTACCCACCGCAAGCTACTATTTTTCCCCATCTTTCGAATTAAGTCACGGCAAAACTGTTCATCTTTTGAGGATATCCACGAATCTATCCAATATCTGGAGAATATGGATCGGGTAAGACTTCCCATTTCCGCATTTCCAGGTAGGTTTTAACAGGCTTGGCCACGAGAGGTCGAGCATTGTTATGATGAAGAATCACTTTTTTGTGCCTCTCCGCGTATTGTGGGCGTTTCTCGCACAGACCTAGGCTCAATCGCATTAATTGAAGTTGATACAGGTTCCCCCAGTGATGGTTTCGCATGGTTTCAACAGCTCGTCATAAATAACACTTACCTGATCTCACCAAATACAGAGCATAACCTTCGCAACGTGAATATTCGATCGAGCCGACGACATAAAAGAATGGCCGGGCAGCCTCCATGACTTTATTTTTTTTTTTTTGGATTGCTGAATCATTTCATCATTTAAAGACTAACAAACGAGCAACGATTGCAAATCGTTAAAATTTATTATCAAAATTCGTGCTCTGTGGCAAATGTGCATCGTTTGATACGGTCATTTTATGGTTGTCATAATCGACCTGCTGAATCAACAATTCGTGCTGTTATCTCCAAATTTCGCACCAAATTTACTTTGTTGGACATAAAACCATCGACTCGCAAGCGTAGAGTGCGTACCGAAGAAAATATTGCAACCGTAGGGACCAGTGTTAATGACGATCGTGAAATGTCAATTCGTCGCCGTTCTCAGCGATTGAGCATGTGCTACTCAACCACAAGTAGCACAATTACCCCAATTGGCTGAGTTGAACTTGGTTGACATGTGGTTTCATCAGGACGGTATAACATGCCACACTGCTCGTGAAACAATGGATATGTTGAGGGATGAATTTTGTGAGCAGCTTGATTTGGCCCCGTGAGTTGGCCCCCAAGATCATTTGATTTAACTCCTCTTGATTATTTCTTGTGGGGTTATGCCAAGTCGTTAGTCTATGTGGACAAGCCGAACACTATTGAAGCCTTACAGGATAACATAACACGCGTTATTCGTGGAATACAGGCCGAACTGCTCGAAAAAGTGACGAAAATTTTGACCTTTCAAATGGGCATTTTGAGACGGAGCCGCGGACAACATTTACATGAAATTATCTTCAAAAATGAAATGGCAAAGACCAATTTATCGATTCCAATAAAAAATTTTAATATATGATGCAAATTTGAGTGTTTTATTCGTTCTTTTAAGAAAACTACTATTAAAATATCACCCTATATTAGCTTCGTCCCTATCAAATTTTCACGCCTGCCCTGTTTCTTTTATTGCATCTCTCAAATCGCTCTTAACAACACTTTACATTTGTATTGCACTCAAAAATTCAAGGAAAATTTTTATTCGTAAAAAAGTAGTTCGTGGGATAACCGTCTGGGACAATTAAGGGGAAAATGGTTTGCATATATCGTTGGGGCCTCAAGACTACACGGCTGTTACCAAACGGACAGACTTCATTCTTCTACGATAGCATATCGCTAAAAATGAATACCATACATAGCGGACATGCTACTATGAAGTTTGCCATCAAATGGTCATTCTCGTTATGGATTGGATAATCCTTACTCAGAATAAGTCCTCAACATATTGCTAATTTCAATTATATTTATGGCATGTCGGATGAAGTTCCTCTGTACCTAATTAACGAACTTGGAGAATTTTTGCCTACTCACATTCCCTGCGATAACCAGCCACGTGAATTTATTCCGCCGTTTATAAAATTTCTGATGTGCCAGCAAAATATGGTATTTTTTGTAGTTTTCTAAGAGTCAAAACAATACAAAAGGCGTTCGAATACATGAAAGTAGGAACTTTGATCAAAATGACAATTTTTGCAGATTATTTAATCTTAGTAGAGAGCTCAAAGCTTAGTGATGTGCACACACGCTTCTTATTGTAATGAATCATATATGTATATTCTATTCCCAACTGTGGTCCGGTACATTGTTGTTACTCATAAAGATACGTTTCCTTTGTACGCAATTCTTAGAATGCTTGACCCATCCGCCGAGTGGATCCTTTAGCAACTGCAGGTTAGTAAGCAATCTTGATTTCATAAAATAAATAATGCTCGGGTATAAGTACACACAGACATCTATACAGATATGATAACGAATACACAATGGCGTATATCAACACAATGTCCTAAGAGTTCAAAGGAGTTTACAAAATTTCTTCTGGCTCCTTGGAAACATGTACTCGTACACTTATGTGGCTGCAAATACATAGACATGCGCGGGGTACAGCTACTCACCTAAATATGTCTGTTACGTAGCAATTTATAATCTTTCGACCTACATTCAAACACATACACATATAATTTCAACTCCACGACCTGAAAGCGCAAGACATCCTGGTTCTATTGTTTGTGAGCATATGGCAGACATTAGATTAACATAATAATAACCTGCAATAGTACGAGTAGGTTGCCTTGGGGTCACTTTTGTAGATGATAAAATCTCTGTTGTAGAACATAAATTAATAATTTCATGCCTTTTAGGATGACATGTCCTGGTCAACAGGCAAACGCTTTATAAGGCGAAAATGGCGCCAATGACAACAACAATACCGCTATATAAGGGAAGTCAACGTGTTTGATATAAAGGTGAGACCGTTGGCTAAAACAGAAAAAAAAACAGCAAAACACCAAACCAAAGCAAGGATATTAATGAAATAATTGGAGATGATGGTATAAATTGTGATTTATATACATTTTGAAAATTTGGCCTGTAATATATAGCACTTTAGGGAAATACTTTCGCGACGAAATCATAAATAACGTCCACTTCGCAAAAGGCCCTTATGGAAATGTATTCAGATACGTATGTACGTGAAAATTCAATTAATATTGGTTTAGAGCGAACAAAATGAAAATTCTGCAGATTTTCAAATTTTAAAGGAAAAATTATTGTTTTCTATAAGCATGATGTACATTTAAAAATTTCCATGTATTACGTTTTTGTGAAATTATTATTACTTTTCAACATATGGAGAGCTATCCCCATCATATGGAAAACCTTTTTTCATATATCATCAACCTAGAGTTTCCAGTTAAAATTTAATCAGCTACTCTCTGGTATACTACAAGTACTCGTATTTATCAATAATTGTGAATCCAACAGCTGTTACGTGACCAGTTTAATTGGTATGTCGCCAACAGAATTTTTTGTACATTTATGTGTTTACATCGATATTTAAAAGATTTTAATGTCCTTTTAGAAGTTAAAACCCTAAATTTTGTAACTATTCATACACTCACCTTACACTCAACCAAAATTACGTACCCTAATGCGAGAATTCCCTATGAGGTCTGATTTTTATATTCATATTCATAACAAGATCACCAAATTTTTCTGTATTCTTACTCATTGTAAAACAACTACGATGGAATTCCTACAAAAAACGAACTATCATTGACGCCCTTTAAAATACAAGACGTGCAAGAGACCGTCCGCTTGGCAAGAGCAAAGGCAGCGAACTTGAATTTTCCTGATGAAAAAATGTTTACGGTTTAGGAATATGTAAGAAGAAAAAACAAAACTTTAGTTAGAGTGTAAATCAAAAGACAGTTTAGACCAACAAATTACTCTGTGAAAGCAAGCGGTTTCATCAGTAATGGGTTTGGGCCGCAGTAACTGCCGCAAGACGCCACTTGTTTTCATTTAACACAGCATAAAGATATATAAATAAATATGAATAAAAACAGATGAAGAAGTTGATTGAATACAGCTTGGGCAAATGGACTGTTGTTGTTATTGCCTGTAATTAATTTGCTGTGACGATCGACACTGGACGATGTTGGAAATTTATAGAGTAAGTTGTGTATTGTATTTTGGGATTGAGGTAATCTTCCTGTACCGCTGTGAAGGCAAGTCGACCTGCTGATGAGTATTATGGTGCCTTTAATCAGATAATTTCTCAAGAGATTTGAGAAATTATGTGTTGGTAGTTTTAGAAATAAAAGAAATTAAGAAATTAATTTCAATTCAAAGTAAATATATTTGAGAAGCTAAGATGCTTACCGCTTGAGCTGTTCACAACAGTAACACCTTTTTGGTTTCATTTTTATGGTGGTTATAAGTGTAGGGGCTTTCGTTAAATATTATCTGACATTTTTCTTTTTAACTTTTTGGTTTCATTTTTATGGTAGTTACAAGTGTAATTTCTGGCTTTCGTTAAATATTATCTGACATTTTTCTTATTAACAGTATGTTTAGCCTAAGTGTGAGCAAAAAGGATAATTTGGTTTAATTTTGCATTAGCTATGTTCATGAACCGTTTGCAAATTTATTTTCAATTCATTTTTAAGTAACGTATTGGTAGAAAAATAAGTATAAACAAAATACAAAATCAACTGCGAAAAGATGTTAAATTTTTTCACATAAAAATTTGCTAGAAATCATTAAGCATTTCAACAAGACTAGGCATAATTTCACAAGCACGGTGGAAACTCAACGAAAGAAGTTTCCAGCTTCATTTCTTTACAACAATAGCCATGATATTCTCCGAATTTAAACCCAATAGTCTTTCCCACATAGCCATTCTGGGGACCGAAATATCAACTAAAAAAAATGAAACGGTCAACGCGTTAAAAAAAACTGCTCTTCGTCGAGAATGGGGTAAAATGTCATCAGGCCACTTTTGTGTGGCGTTTGAAGTCTACCCGTACAACGTTTTTACGATATACTGTAGTTTTTACATAAACAAATTAAGACTGACAAATTTACAGCATTTCGAATTAGTAACACTTTGATCAGCGGCCCTTGTACTTACTTTCATAATAACATAATTTCATGATCTTTACAAAGCACGTTTGAAAGAAATACTTTTAATTTGCTAATTTTCGAATGAAATATTGTATCAAAAAACCATCTCCTTGGATTAATTTCTGTGTATAATAACTAATCGAAAGGAGTACATTTTTTAATGCAACAATGTTAATACAAATGTGGTGAAATGTCCTGCCGCATTTCTTCGTTTTTTGGAAGAGGTTTTTTGGTGTGTGTGGGCATTAGAAGATACTGTTTTTAGTACGCTCACTTAATGCCTAACGTCAAGAAATCGTTTTTGGTAAGTCCACTTAAATTATCCTCGACACTGTGAACGGCTAGTATCACCAGTGGCACAATTGGATCACTTGCCTATACAAAGACAAAGCTTTTACGATATATTCCTTAACCTTTTACCATATATTCGCCAATTAAAGCAATGTACTGTAATAATTGATAGGTGGGGCAAGGCACAATTACAGTTCATTCACTTTTTAATGGTACTGCTCTAATTGTGAGCTAGGTTACTATATAAAAAATATGTTTGAGTTTGTGCTTCACTGGAAAAATCAGCAAAATTGTTATAGTTTGTATGAAAAGAGGACATTTCAGCCGCACTCATCTTTCGGCGAACTGCGATCCAGTCCATGAAGGAAATTTAAAAGAACATAGTACTAAAATATGGTTGAATTTCAATATATTCTTACAATTTGCAGTGAAAAACTAATTGTAGTAACTCTTTTAGAGAAATAATCAAATAAAATGTTGCAAGTTTGGAAAGTATGGTCATTTGAACTCTTCTTTATTACTGCATATGTTTACTATATCAAAACTATTGAAAACTATTACGAAGGCGGTCGCAAAACTAGCCGACCTAACAAAGAAGAAACATTTTCTGTAGTTTTCAACACAATCCCCCTTCTCGATATGCTTTTTCCTGCGATAGTCAGTAGCTCCTATACCTTGTTTATAGTAAGAACTATCAAACTCATTAAAATAGCCATTAACTGCAGATTACACCTCTTCATTATTAACGAATTTTTTACCACCGAGCTATTTTTTCAAATTTAGAATTAGCAAATAGTCCGAGGGAACTAAATCTGGCAAATAAAGTGCGTGATAAAGCAATTCGAACCTTAATTCATTAATTTTGGCTATCGCAATAGCGGATGTGTAAACTGGATCATTGTCTGTTTTTTTCGCCAAATGCGGCCTTTTTCCATAATTTAAATTCCTAAACGCTGCAATAAATTAGCATAATATTCCCCATTGATGGTTTTTACTTCCTGAAGATAATTAATAATAATAACCCGATGCGCACCCCAAAAAACAGACGCCATAACCTTGCCTGCAGATAGAACCATCTTCGAATTCTTCAGACACGATTCTCCCATTCCAATCCATTGCTTTGACTGTTCCTTTGACGCCAAAAATTCAAAAAGCAAAAAAAAAAACACTCTACTGACACATCTTCAAGGCGCTGTTTTTACTTTCTATAGTCAATATACGATGCACAGCACTTTTTCAAATGCCTATCATTTCAGATAGCTCACGCACCTTCAGTCGCCGATCATCCAATACCCTTTTGTGGATTAGCTTAACCGTGTCTGGTTCGTCCTACGATGTTCTTTTTTTTGCAGCTCATACGGCCTCGTTTAAACTCTGTTACCCAATATTTTCCAGTCGTAAACAAAGGAGCGGGCTCCCCTAGAGTAGAACCTAGTTCGACTTTAATATTGGCAGAACTGAGACTTTTTAAATGAAAATATTAAAATACATTACGGTGATCAATTTTTTCAATGTTTGCAGATTCACTGAGATCATTTAATTTTGGTGGTTCAAATAAAAATACTACACAACATGGCACCTTGAAACTTAAAACACATGCTTTATGTTTTTTCTAACTACTGGCACCATCTACATATATATAGTCTATACATAGTATATAGTCGGCTAGTTTTGGGACCGCCCTCGTAATTCAGAAACTATTATCCATTTTTAAAGGTATTAATAGCGAGTACTTGAAAATGCTTTGTCATGCCGTTCAAGCAATGGTTTCTTAAACATTTAAGTTGATAAAACTGCTACAAATTCTGTGAAACAGTTGTTAATAAACAGCTTTTTACAAGCGTTTAAACATAGCTTTAAGCCAGTTTTACTTAAAATTTAGTGTCACCGGCAGATTTTGCTTTGGATGTGACACGTTTTTTTTTCTTTTTTTTTTTTTATAAAACGTCAATTTCTACTTTGAAATGCATGTAATAGTAATACTTCGTTTTGAAGTGTAATACGCTTAATATGAATTATCTTCGCACTAAACCTAACACCGAAGACTAACAGCAGTTAAATTCTTAAAAGCATTTATTGTATTAGACCTAATACAGCACTTGAATACGAGTATAATAATAAGGAGAGCAAATGTCGAGTAAATGTGAAATTACTCTTGACGCTTTTATTATCTCTGCAGATATTCTTGGAAACTAACAATAATTTGAATACTTTCCCTCCTAAACAGTTACTTTTTCTCTTGACTGTTTATATACTAAAAATTGATGTGCATATTAAACAACATAAACAGTTGCCACCTTCTTATCAACTTTTTAATGTTATGCAAATGCTTCACGTTACTGCCACATCAGGTGAATACACATGCATAAAACTACTATAAAACTGCAAACATTTTCCTTAGCAACTGCGAAAGCTCTGACACCCACTTACAGTGTTTAGTTTGCATTTGCTCACAGAACTCATACATGGATGCAACATCATTGCAGCTGTCGCCACATCACACTTTCATGCCACCGCTGTTGCCAAAGTCATGCATAAGAATAACATTCACTTGCATATGCAAAATATCCATAGTTCACTTCTACAAGTTTGCTCCATAGTTTTCTTGTCCTTTTTGTGTGCAGTTTGTATGCATTTAATGCGAAATATCGTCTAATGCATGTGAGAGAACATTAGTTCCACTTTAATGGTACAGATTTACTTCACTATAAAAATGTTTAGATCCATATTTTATTTGCACATGATTCAACACTCAAGACATACATGCTCGAATTCCCAAAAGGTTAAATATCAATGTATATAACGATGGATTGTGGTGCTGTTGTCGCTTTGTATCACACTAAAAAACATATCCGCATATAGTCGAAGAGATATTTTACAAGACGGAATAATAAGTATAAATACTTATTTATACGTAAATTAAAAAAAAAAAATACCTATGTTATCTTATAAATTTATGAAGTGCAAATCTGTGATGCGTTTTTGCTGGAATTGTATACTTTTAGCTCTACACGCTTAGTGAAAATAATGTTATCATATACACAAATCGGCTATACGGAAGACAGGTAGATTTAAACGACGGAACACGTAGGCAGTTCCCAATTCACAAAATGTCTGTTTTCCATGTAGCCGAAATGCGTTTATGATAATGCTATATTGTCTCATTTTAAAGAGTATACATTAGGGTGACGATGACGTGTATGGAAAAACATTTTTTTCTCGAATTAACGTGGATTTTAAACTACCGTGACCAAATTGAGGTAAAATTTCAAGTATTGAATAAAATTAGATTGGCACTGTTATTAGTTCTATAATGCAGAAATCCTACTTTTTTGTATAAAAGAGGACAACGTCGTTATTAGCATATCTTTATTGGTCTCTATTTGCACTTGCCGATATTATCAAACCTCCATTTCCTCTGCCAAATGAAATTATTAGGTTTTATATGTATGTTGATGACGTCTTAGCTTGTGCTCAAAGCATAAATTAGGCTATTCAGAGTCGCAGTCAATTTGTTAATGTGCTAAACTCTGCTGGTTTCGGCCTTTGCAAATATGAATTACCTGACAGTAACTGCCACGAAAAGGCTGGTACCTCCAATTTTTTTTTATAACTGTAGAGTGAAATTGTGAAATTATTAATATTAAAGATATTTACCGCGAATATTCTGAAAATAGCATCCTTTTCCAGAAAATCTAATTGAAATATTGTCCATAACTGCCACAGAATTTGTTGCTGTTATGCAATGAGGTGAGAGTTTTATCAAAGCATTAGAAGTGAAATATAAATATTGAGTTGTTCGATTTTTAAAAGCAATTTATTTACAAATTTATATACAAGAAAACAATTATTTTGATCTATTATATAATCCCTTCCTTTTTTAACAACTTCTTCCCATCTCTCTGGGAGGTTTTTAATTCCTCTCTCATAACACGCATGGTTTTTCTGAAAAAAAAACATTCAATTCGATTTTTCATTTCCTCGTCGTTATGGAAATTCAAATCCTTCAAGTAGTTGCTCAGACTGCAAAATAGGTGATAGTCTGGGGAGTACGGTGGGTGAGCTAAAGCTTCCCACCCAAGCTCTGACAGTTTCTGACGTGTCCGTAAGGCAGTGTGAGGCTTCGGTGAGAGAGTGAGGTACCCACACATCGAGGTTGCTCACAAATCCAAGTTCTCTTATGACCCCGTGAACGGTTGAGATTGATTTTTTAATTATTTCAGCTATTTCTCTAATTGACAATAAAAAAATCTCCCACTTCCTAGGAAACAATTTATTGTTCTGATCTGAAAGCGTCCAGATTTACGCTGGTAGAAAATCTTTTAAACCATTTCTAGAAGTTCTTTCATTTGGTCCGTTTTCTTCATAAATAGACTTTATTTTTCGGCTGGTTTCAAAAGTCGTTTTTCCTTTTCGGAAATAATACAGCATAATATGCCTTAAATGTTCTTTTTCGGTCATTTTTCCACTTTTTTTAACTTGTTTTTTCTTTTAACGCTATAATCACTCACGACTAGAACGAGAGCACAAATAAACAATAGTAAACAGTTTAGGGGGGAAGGGGTGGGAGGAAGTTTTGATAGTGTATGAAGGAACTCTACGTCATGAGAAGTGACGCATGGTGAACTAACAAATTAACCGAACGAACTTTCCGAACTACCCGATATTTAGAAAACAGTGCTGCTGTAGAACTAAAGGAAATGAGAGTGAAAAACAAGTAAAATATGTGCGAAGAATCTGTTTCTATTTAATAACACAAGATTATCGTATATTCGAAAGATCGCCGTGGTAGATCCAAGCGGTGTTTTGTGCAATATTTAGCTACCGAACAGTGCGTGCTTACATAATTGCCGGACCTGATCATTTCCATTATTTAACAACATATTTCGATAATAGACCTTCAAGCATAGAAAGGAATTACATTGAAGATACAAATTACCTCTGTCGAGTACGACATACATTTTGCATCGCATCGTCTGAAATGCTCTCTGCTTTCCAAAAAAAGAAGCTGGAGTAACTCAGCAGTATGTCTATTATAAGTTTATTTTACTTCAGTTCTTGCAATTATCATAAGGCCATCGTTTTATATCCTAAACTGATATCAACTAAAACCATGATTATATGTGTTTAGTTCAGTTTTGCATTCAAAAGTAAAATCAACATAAAATATGCGTAATACTATTAAGAACATTAAATATTTAAATTATGAATATTGCATAAACAAAAACGCACAGAGACCCGCAACGTATGAACCACCTTGTCGATGCACTACAGAACGTCAACAAAATTTGATTATTCCCTAATGTGACTAAACACACAAATTATTCATTCAAACTGATTTAGGGTTTTAGGTGTTGGCGCTTATGAAAACATGTCGAAAAACTCTTTATGAATATAAATAAATTATGTATCCAGAGCAATTGGTTAGCGCATTTCACTTCTCGTCATCATACAAAAGGTATAATTAAAATTTTGCATCGTTATTTTCCGTTTCATATTTCCGTTGCCAAAACATGTGTGACTAATTACAAAATTGTGTGGATTTAGATTATACTTTTTTTTATTAGAAAAATCCGATAGTTTATGTGAATATGTTTAATCTTTAGGGAGTAGGTAGAATGATTCTAGTGCATATTGGAATAGAAAAAATGCGGTACAAATAGGAATATTAAATGGAAGATTAAGAAATAAAACAAATAATATCACATTAAAAGCCGGATACTAAGCATGTAATTAAAACATTTGGAACATTATAAAAATAATTTATTTTACATATGCAACAGCATCAGTTATATTTATAAGAGTGTTAATTGTAAATGTATTCTGCGACAACGTATTTTGTAAATCAAATGATTTGTTTATAAAGGATTATCTAATTTAATGGCTGCACTTGGAATAAAGAAACCCCAAATGCCGTTTACAGGGTCTATTTATAACCACAGAAACTTGTTGATATAATCTATTTACTGAGTATATGGTTCAATGATAGTGTCATCTCCAAAAATGGCAATGTGAGCCGCTCACAAAGATCATGCAATATAATCTCAGATGTAATAATTGATTTACAACAATAAACTACGAACGCTCAGTGCAAATAAAAGTCAGCATTATTTACTGCACCAACGGAATAGGCGCAGATTTATCGAAGAAAGTGGCTAAACATTGGTATCGCAGCAACCAGATTTTAGAAAAATTAACTTTTAATTTTAACACTTAACTTTTCTGCGTTGAAATTATAAATAGAATTCATTAACAACTTTCTCCAGACACTCATTTCTTTATATATAGGATGGCGCATGGCGTTAAGATTTAATAAGTGAATAAATTTTTTGTTTAAGACTTTTTCTTTCGTCTCTTTACAAAATTAACTAAATAATACTTGGGAAATGTATGATGGAAAGGCTCAGCACAGAACAAAGAACCAAAGTTATATAATTTTACTTTAAAAGTCAGCATTCGATTATTCAGATCATATCGAAATTTTTTTCATGTTCGAAATGCTCCTAGCGCTCCAATAATTTACCGATTGGTTTAGCGTTTTGGGAAACAAGGGGCTGTCTGTGATTGAGGAAAACCCCGAAACTTTCACCAGGCGACGGTCTCAGCAGTTAGAGATGTCTAGGCAAAGAATTTTACATATGTTATATTTTTTCCCATATAGGATGCAATTGGTTCACTAGTTAAAATCAAATGATGCACAAGAACGCATTCAATGTAGTCGCCGTTAACGTTACTTATACGCCGCCCTATATAAGATACAGTGAAAAAATCCATCATATTTCTAATGTATGGTTGGGGTAATCTGAATCTTGCATTGCATAAGTGCGATCGCGCTACGATAGATGACGTTAGAAAGATGCGATATTGTACCAAAAAAATCTCAGTTTTATTGCTTGATTCAGTATTGTTTGAGCGCGCATCAAAATTGGACACCAGCAAAGAACACATTTTACAGTTTTACTTCGATAAAAGTGAAAACGCTGAAAATTTAGGTATTGTCCTTAAACAGCCAAACCGTGCGCAGTTTTGGTTTCGTCAGGCATGCACCAATCTCCGGTAGTTCAATTGTAGAAAACGATAATTAGCAAGTCCAAATGTCATACAAGCACCGTTTCGATTGGCCGTAAGCTAAACTTTGCATAAAAAATATTTGAAATTCCTTGAACAAGACTGTATACAAAATGTAGACCGATGCATGACGGTCAAGCCAAGATTGACGGCGTGTCTGGTGGAATTGGCAGGGAATCATCCGTTTCGAGCTGCAAACAGTTAATTCGGACCTGTCGCGTCAACAATTGGAAAGAAACATTCGCCCAAAACTGGCTAGCCTTGACAAAAGGAGAGGGGTTGTGGCCCCATCAAAACAACGCCAGGCCTCACAAATTGATAGTAACTCGTCAAAAGCTCACAGTGCTTGGTTGCGACGATCTCATGTGTCCGAATTGTAGTCCGGGCCTGGCACCAAGTGGTAAACAAGTGATTATGACAGGCTTCTATTTATGGCGAAAAATATTTAATGGGAAATCCGCTTCAAGGAAAACTTATAAATATCGACTGTCCTACATTTTGCGAATAGGGATGAGTTTTTCTGTGAGAGAGACATATTGGAACTGTTTTCAAAAAAGCAACAATTTATTGAACAAAATAGTGCATATTTGATCTAAATCGGATCATTTTAACTAAATTGGGGACTAAATTTATGCAAAAATAATTGATTTTTTTACTACACCTTAGTTATAATTTAAGACCGCTTGCACTGGTTTTAAAGGTTATTGGGAGTATATATTTGTAATAATTTTGTGGGATTTCACTTTATCTATTATTGATAAGAAAAAATGGTTTATTTTTGCTTTCAGTTCACAACACCATGCACGCAGAAATATTTTCATTTTTCAAATTTTTATTTCTTATGCTTTTTAGAGAAAACACTAAATTTTAATTAAGTTAAAAATAGTAGTGAATTGACAATCAATTCCGTCTATTAGGAAATGATAGTCGTTTAACTCCGGCTCGCTATTGACTGAGTCCCAATTATAGATACGATAAAATCGATTGAAAGTGAACTGTTGAACAATGATGATGATTGTTAAGATAAATTTTTTTAACTTTAACAAACAGCTTGCATGTAGTTCCACCACAAACATCGTATTTTTGGTGATAAATGCACACACATGCAAAAGGGACAGCGAAAAATTAAGCTGATACAGAAACTTAAACAAACAGCTTGTCTCCGGATTTATGTCTACCATACCCATTACCTGCACTAACTCTTAATAACAGCATCACAACAATTTAAGCGAAACGTTTAGTATCCTAAATCTTTTAGCGCACTCTTCTCTATAAGGTGCATAGTTACGACGAAGATAAGGTAAACATTACATATACTAACGCTGGTTTATATAACTGCATAATACGAAACATATTTGAAATCGCTTGAAAAGATCAAGTATTTTGTACACACTCTTTCAACCTGTCCATACATTCGCCTACACATAAGAGTGAAGTGGAAAGCAAAGAAGTCAGCACTTTTGAAACTACAACCTTTATAAATTATCTCGCATTAATGGAATTCAGCGAGCGTTTAAATCTTTGAAACAGCACGTAGTCTGTGCAAACATTGTATGTTTGCTGGTGGATAGATGTTTACGACGAACTTTTGAGAAAAGGAAGAATATTTCTAAATTTTCCACCGCTTTGTGACATTTTTAAACCAAAATCACACGCATATAAAAAAGGGTAGATTTTGTCAAAGTATTTCGTTCGTATACTCAGTGTTTAGCTTTTTATGACAACCAGAAGGACGACTGAACGGATCTATGAAAAAGGACAACTGAAAAGAGTAAGTGTAATATAAGTGTATGTACTATTTTTGGCAATTTTATGAGTTAACGTTTGTACTTTTTTGTAATTTATCGTATTCGCTTCTCTGGAGGCGATGTTTTTCGCCATTAAAATCATTCGTCATTAACAGGACCAGATGATAATCATTTGGTCCCAGATTCAGACTATAAATTGAATGTTTACGTTGTCGTAAGAGATTTACTCTTTGTCACCAAACACTATCCGCTTCAGAAATGGGTTGATTTTGATTCAGAAACGATTCTTAGGACACACCGAGCTTTTTTTTCATCCAACTTTATTCAAGTGGTACCAAATGATTCTTTGGGTTAATTTTAATTCAGGAGCGATACGCAGATGGAAATTCGGTTAAAAAATGTTCTTACATTAACTCGTGTGGCACCCCATTCACCAAGCTTTTTTTACTTTCAGCTTTGTTCAAGTGATACCAAATGATTTCTTATGCAATGTTTAGCTTCTAAGCAATCGAAAGAGTGCTTACATGGTGATCGGACTTCTATCAATATTCGTTTTTCCAGATCTTGCCGCAATTTTGACACTGAAATCACCGGAATGGAATTAACGAAAACAAAATTGAGAGTGATTGGCCGTACAGCATCAGGAATATAAACGCTGTTCACATTTTCAGCCGCCTGATTTGATTCCTTACGGATTTTGATTCCTTACAATTGACAGAACAGGTAGAAATAGAAATATTGCTGCGTGCATTACTTGATTAGCACAATAATCATACACACTATTCTATACTGTACTATCTAAGTGGCCTTTAAGAAACGGTACAAAAAACGTACTTAGACATCAACCACATCATATTTAGTAGGTAAGTAATTCCTTCAGATGCGAAATATGCATTTTATGATAATTGTAAAGCATACATACTACCAGTAACATTTTACAACCTAAGCCCTTTTAGCATCTCCATATTCACTGCATTCTCACAAGCATAAAATTCAGTAGAAATTGAATTTTTAACATGTGGAAACTAAAACTTCTTCCTTTCCCCCCTCTATACCTCTACTTTCTTATCATTAACACGTATGTGCAAAGTCCTTTTGTCATGCTTACATCATATCTCTATAATTTAACATTGTCAAAGTTATGTCAAACTTCCATTTCTAACGGCTGCCAGTGATCCATATCTATGGCAAGCAACTTATGTCAGCGTAGAAAATTGTATACATACATATGTTTAAAAATGTATTTCGAATGTAAAAAGATACAGTTTGCCAAAAATCATTTTATTTGGCTTTTTGGGTTTTACGATAAAATTAGTCAAAGTTTTAAAATGTGAATAGAAAGTTTGTTTTTAGTATGTAAATCTCTATATACGACTAAGGACAAATTCATATGATATCTTTACAGTTAAGAAGTATGTTCTTTGAAGAACAAAAATAGAAGAGTATCTATTAAACATCACTCAAATATGACAAGTTAAATCAATGTTGAAATATAAACTATGGCATATTATGTTACATATGTAACTTGCGTAGATAAAGCTTTTCTTTAATCAGTCAGATTGTTAGTAAGTATCTGAGTTACGATGCTGTATACTATTGTATACAATCCGAAATCTTACTTGAAAAAATCTCACTTTAAAGGTTGGTTAAGTATGAAGTATGAAATTAATATTTAAAAACAGACTATAGTGTTATTTAAAATTACGGCGAGCACATGACTTGTGTGAACAAAGTTTTCCTGCAGTGATTGAAAATGTTATTTACAAATGGACCAAGAAGTTTCTGTAGTATTGAAAACGATTTGGACAAGTAAAACAAAAGGATTTCAAAAATCCACAATACCATTCCGCGTACTCTGATTTGAATCTACCGAATAGATTCAACGTGAATCACAGAGGTCTCTGAATATCAACAGAAGGTGACTATTTGGACTGGTTCTTTTATTTGAAAAAGCGTGGACACGATAACACGGTATTTTGTGGGGAATGCTTTAAAGCTGATGATTGAGAGATGTCGACGAGTAAGTAAAGATTAAAAAAAAAAAAGAACTTGACTTATTTCTGGACGGAGTAGTCACGCAGGTTGTGGTTGATACCAATATCGCTGGTAGAGACTTTGTGCTCGAATATGGAGTTGCATTGCTATGGGTGCTATAAACCCATAGAGTAGCAGAGGTGGTAAGATAGGCCTCACCTCCGCCAATGGGGATTATGTTCCTTACTAGCGTAATCAATTTGGTATCTCCTGGCTGGAAGAAAGGGCTGACAATTGCGGTAGTATCAAAGTTGTCAGCCCCCTTTCCTAGTTTCACTTGGCTATCCCAAGGGACGTTGGCAATCGCATTGTAATATGCCCAGTGTGTCGCACACTGTGGGTAAGGTCTTCATGGCAAAACTCACGTAAAACCCCCGTGGACTTCTGGACAGAGTAGTAATGCGGAACATTGTTATTCCTTCATACAAACCGATTGAGAATTTCAAATCAGTTGAAAACTGACTGAGCTACAGCTTGCTGGATGTGCGTCTTCAAGATAATTTTGAAACTTGGGGGGTGTCAAACATCTTTTGTTTGAAACACGGTTTTGCAATGCACTCGACACGGCCAGCACCCAATACCAACTCTAGATAACTCAGTTGTACAGGGTTATCCATTTAGTTCCAGCTATTAAATATCTGTCATCTGAAGTGTTACTTGTTTAGTGAAAGGTTTGCCATGATGTAATTATGGTCATCATAATCTACCTACTGTGCAAGGAATTGGCAAGATTATAGAGAAATATGAAGAGAATGAAAGCATTGTACGCACTACGGAATGTACGCAATGTACGCACTACCGAAAATATCACTTCTTTTTTGTGAAAATGTGACGGATAATCCGAATTTCAATTCAGAGCGCTATGACCGCATGATGGCCGACTTTCTTTTTGCCTGCAATTGTAGATTATGAACTACATGATACTCGGTTTCAATAAGACGGTGCCACGAGTCGCTTACAACCCGTCCGATTTCAGATTTGTTGCATGAGAAGAAAGCGTAATTTCACATTTTGGCGACGTCAAATTGTCACCAAAATCATGCGAATTAACGCCGTTAAACTTTTTTTGTAGGGCTACGTTAAAGACCATGTTCACGTGAATAATCCCCAAATATTGGATTTGAAAATCAACATTCGGCAAGTTATCGCCGTGAAATTGCCTTAAATGTGCAAAAAATGTTCAAAAGGATACACTGCTGCAATCAATCCATAGGTGGTCATTTAAATAACATTATATTTCGTGCACAATGGCAAGATCCAAGCATTATAATGAAATGAACGCTTCATAAAAATCATAGCTTTATGCGTGTTTTATTTAACTAAACTTTTGAAACCGAAAAGTGAATAACCCGGTATAAAATTGTGTTCAAATAGTATGACTTTTATATTTTGTAACCAAATGTGTATGTATTGGAAAGTACAACAAGAACACGTATATTACAATATATTTTTTGTTGTTTGTGTGTATAATTGACCTTATTTTGATTTATGTTGTGTATAATTTTGTTCGGCTCGAAAAAACAATACCAACATATTGTTTCTAGTAGTTATATAGGGTGATTTTTTAATCGTAGTTTTTCTAAAAAAATTGAATAAAACACTCAAATTTGCATCAGATATTAAAATTTTTTATTGGAATCGATAAATTGGTCTTTGCCATTTAATTTTTGAAGATAATTTCATGTAAATATTGTCTGCGGCTCCGTCTCAAAATGTCCACTCGGAAGGTCCAATTTTTGTCACTTTTTTCAGTCTGTATTCCACGAAAAACGCGTGTTATGTTATCTTGTAAGGTTTCAATAGTGTTCGACTTTCCACATAGACTAACGACTTGACATAATCCCACAAGAAATAATCAAGAGGCGTTAAATCGCAAGATCTTGGGGGCCAATTCGCAGGGCCAAATCGAGAGATAAGTTCCTCACCAAAAAAGTCATCCGTCAACAAATCCATTGTTTCACGAGCAGTGTGGAATGTTGCACCGTTCTGATGAAACCACATGTCAACCAAGTGCAACTCAGCCAATTGAGGCAAAAAAAATCGTGCATCATGGCTCGATTTCGTTCGCCGTTAACGTTTCTTCCACGGTCGTCTTTGAAGAAAAATGGACCGATGATGCCACACCAAACTGTCGTTTTTTTTTTTTTTGGAATGCATCGGTAATTCATGTATGGCATGTGGGTGTTCATCACTCCAGACGCGACAGTTTTGCTTGCGTACGTATCTGGTCAGCAAGAAATGAGCCTCATCGCTGAACACATTTTTTCGATAAAACAACGGATTTTCACTGAGCGTTGTGGTAGGTCATTCGTCATTCTGTGATGAAATGGCAGAGTATACTGTACACTTTTCACTTTGACAGATGACATTTGGACTCCATTACCAACCAGTGCTGCCAACCTGAAAAACTTAAATCTTAAAAAATCACCCTATATATATTGAAGTATCAATAAAACGTCCTAATGAGCTGCGTGTATTGTGTTTTTTTCTATTTTGTTTTGAAAGAGCAAAATAATAAGCAGAAGTGACTACTAATATCCATAGCTGTTATCTAAATGGGTAATATAAACTCAAGATTAGCTGAACTCAAAATTAGTTTTGCCCTCCGTACTAAACATAAAAGTAATCATTGTGTTTAGTATAGAACGTTTCTCTTTGGATTAAGCATCTTCATATTACTAACCAATATTTCAATCCATTAGGCGCTGTAGTTATTGTGCTGACAGTTATTTACGCTAAGAAAAATGATTATTGTGCACATGTGTTCTTCATAGTTAAAATCCAGAATAACAACAGCAACTACGGAAATAACAACAAATAGTATTGTATTCCATTTCCTTGGAATTCAAACCGAGAAATAGGGAGAAAACTTCCGCACGAGCATGTTCTAAACATGGCTTTAGTCTCCTTTCCGGTAAATCCTTATAGATCTTTGTACATACTCATTTGTATGGAATAATGTTGGTATAAAAGAAAAATAAAGTGTGATAATCCGTTGTTTTCAGTTCGTACATGTGATGTTACACACACACAGACATTGTTCCATGTACACATGTGTACATACTTTGGGGTTTGGGGTCGAAGTTTCCTATGAGTTGTTTTGCAAGATATTTAGACTGATTGAAAAATAAAAACGTTAGCAATACTTAAATGTTACTTTTTTCTGCTTGTTTTTCCAATTGTTCTGTTGCCAACAACTGCAGTGGCAGGCAGTAACAACAAAAGCAATGACAACAGCAGCAATAATAGCAATAAAACTGTAACACTATCATTTGCAGTTTAATATTTAGCACTACAAACAACGGCAACGGCGTCAACATCCAATTGTTGTGTTCACAACACAATCAGCTTTAGATGACAGAGAAAATGCTGATGAGTTCAGCCCTTTGATTCAATTGTTATTTTGCCATAATGGAAAACAATTGGTGTATAAGATTATATGATTATTGGTTGTAATAATTTTTTCCAGAAGTTCTATTGAATAGTTCTAGCTAATGATATTCAAGCATATAATTTGTGGGACTTCTGGCGAAATAAGATGACAGGTATTGCAAAACGAGTTAAGAAGATATTCGATGAAATTTACACAATAAATCATCACATCCTGGGAACATGAAAATTATCATGGTTTTCTAAAATTCTGTCTTGTGGTGGACAAGTGTCAATTACATATGAAGTATTCATCACATGACATACTAGAATAAAACATCTCAACGAAGGGGAGGGAATATTCATAGAAAAGGATCAATTGACAGATTTCCATTTTAAATTGGTATTTTTCATTTAAAATTCCCAATCGAATCGAAACACTCTTTGGTAGCTTATGAAAATTTGAGCTGATAGTTGTGTGATATGTCTATTTAAGTTACTGCTAAATCGTTTAAACGAACGATATTTCCAGAAAACTACAAAGTTTGCAATGACATGCTCATAAGCCGATTTCGTAGCCGTTTTATCTTTAAATTACTCCCCTACTAGCCTTTATTTACTGCTGATTCTAAAGATCCGAGATTATTTCAAAACAATAACCAATTTAAGCGTATTAACGTTTTTATATAGAGTCGCCTCGAGAACTGGTATACAAACCGAACTTCGGCAAACAAGCTCAAACACAGGGCTTACTTTTAAATTTATTTGGTTCCCATTTCAATTCACATTTTGAGGGGACAGGAAGCCACGTTAGCATTAACTCATTTAAAAAAAGAAACCTTGGAAAATATACATAAAAAGGCGCATTTACGAAAGTCTGGCTTATTCATTTAACAAAAAACCGTTTTTTTAGGGAAAGGAGACCTATTTTTATGTAAAACAAATCGGCACCGCCTGCTACCATTAGTGGCGACGTTTTAAACTGAAAATTTTAAAGTGAATGAAAATGCAATAGAAAGTTGTTATTGTTAGCGACTGCCATTAATATGTAATAAATAACTCCAAGGAGACTTTATTTGAAACAATTATTGAAAGACATTCATTCATCTACAGGTTTCAAGAAAAACAAAAAAGGAATTAGGAATAGCAATACTAGACTACATTTGGAATTCGTTCGCTGTCGCAAAAACAAATACAAAAAACTTATCTTAAATTTACTAGCTGGACTATTTTCTCAATCTTTTTGTAAATAATCGGCCATGATGATTACAATAATCCAAACAAAAGCTTCAACCCACCATCTGTTAGCAGCTTGGTGATGCAATTTAGCAATAAAGGGTTATCCATTGATCCGGTTTCAAAAGTGAAATTAAATGAAACACACATAGAGCCATGATTTCAATGAAACTTTTACTTGACTATAATGCTTGGACCTTGTCATTATGTACGAAGTTCAATGTCATTTAAATGACCACCTCTGGAATGGTTGCAGCTCGGTTGTAGTTTTCGACCACCTTTTCGAATATTTCGGGTGGTATCTCGGCGATATCTTGACGAATGTTGTTTTTCAAATGCTCCAACGTTTGGGGATTATCCACGTAAAAACAGCCTTTGACGTAGCCCCACGAGGAAAAGTCTAACGGCGTTAAATCGCATGATTTTTGTGGCCATTGACATCGCGAAAATGTGAAATTACACTTTTTGGAAACTTCTCATGCAGTAAAGCCAAAATTCAGTTAAGAGACATTTTCGGAAAGAAATGGGATATAATTATCCAACAGCGAAAAACTTTCGAGGCCCTTAGAAGGCATGGTGAGATTTTTATGAGATTTAGTGCTTTAGGGCCCTTAGCTCTTTTCGTGTGGGAGGTGAAAGAATGCATGATTAAATATTGCAGCGAGGTATTTACTATAAACTTCTTAAGCAATGTAAAATGTTATTAAAATCATATCATACAATAGGGTGTTATAGCGTAAGTTTCAACACCCATAAGTGGATTTGTATGTGAACATTGTAGGTGTGCTAACATATATCCCAAATAGAGCATTTACAACACAGTTATACAGTCTAACCTCGATATAACGACCCTCAATATTACGATTTCCTCGATTTAACGATTTTTTTTAAATCCCCTACAACGCTCCGTAAAATCTAATACAAAATAAACCTCTCTATTACGAATACATTTCCCAAAAACCTCGTTATAACGTTTTTTCATTCATTGCAAGCTATCGAAGGAAAAAATTATTCACCTCTATTTAACGAATTTTGGCGACCTGCAACCTTTACATAACGTTTTCCATCATTAATCAAAATATGAAACAGATACACACAAAATTATTGTGTTTGCAACGACTACATCTCCAGAAAATCAACATTCGTAGTCGCCAAGCAGCATGCATTAGAGTAACGGCTGAAAATTTCTCTATTACCTCGTTATAACGATTATAAGTGCAACTTCACCTCGATATAACGAATCTTTTTGTAACGAATTATTCGATATAACGTTTTTTTTTTTCTAATCCCCTTGAGATTCGTTATATCGAGGTTAGACTGTAGTGTTAACAAAGTTAAAAGGCTACGGATCAATTTTCTTATCGAAATTCACTCTACACATATATATTTAGTAAAAAAGCATCATCGAAGATCTCTATATCGTTCGCAAGGGAGGTACCAGTTGGCTTAATCGTAGCACATTAATATTCTTTTTTTTATGGTTCAACAAAAAAAATGTACCAAATTTTATTTATCTAATAAGAATTATCATCGGGCAATGCAAATCTTTTAACAATTTTATTTGCTTCACAGCAATTCTTTGTCCTTGGGTGAAATAGTTTTTGTAGTGAAGACAACTTGGGGTGCTTTCCGTAAATCGCCGAGAACATATCTTTGAACTTGGAAATTTGTCATAATCTTCACCAATAAATTCGGTCCCACATGGTGGAATTTTCAACTCAAACAAGGCTACTTTTTGAGTCACTGTGGATTCTATGGTTTCAACTTGTGGCTTACATAGTTTCTGCTTTTCTTTTGCAGAAAGTCCAAATTTTTCATTATATCGTGCACAACTTGTAGATTTTTCAAGAGGCATTAAATTTTGAACTGGTTGAGGATCTCTGAGCTTCCATTAAGCACAGATCTTCTAAAGTTATAATCGATTTGTATATTTAAACTATTTTAACGACGCTGTAGTTTCAAATCTTCAAATTTAACCTCCTAGCTGAAAGTGGTATGATCTTCTATTGGGGTTGTTAAAAATTCTGAACCATATGTTGTCACTTGATCTGAGAAAAGTGACTACGCAAAAGTCACAGTAATTTGATTTCTCTGCTAAAAAATTCTAGCTAATTATGAAGTAGTTTTCAACGCCTCTTTAAATGTAGTCTTATTTTACACTACAATTGTAATTATAGCAAAGACTGTCAAGTTAAATGTGGCATCCAAAGGGCGATACTCGTGCTTACATTTTTAATTTCGATTCTGCCAATAAATTGTATCTTCCTTTTTTTTTTTTTTTTGTTAAATTATTTGCAACATCAGTAGTTGCCCGTTTATTTCTTACTTTGTAGTTTCTTTTTAATTACAATTTCTTGGTCAAATAAGCAGGTTTTCACATTGATTGTGATGATTTCTTTAAATTCTTTTAGAAGCTTGTAATTTATAATTCTGCTAATTTCTTAAAAAAAAGTGATTTTAAGCGAATAATTTCTTAGCAAGTATGAAAGCGAAGCGAATGGTTATAATATTTGTGCCAATAGATGTCCGGATGTTAATTTGTCGTCAATGCGGTTCGAAGGACCAGGTATAATTACGTGTCGAAATACAGTGGACTGTATTAGCTAAAATAACGCTAATGAACTAAGAAGTGAAATACAAATATTATAATGTTACAAATATTAACAAATTTCATTCCAGCTCTTACTAGTTCAAAGTTTCCAAAAAGAGCTAAAAACGTCGGTTTTGTTATTCAGTATAACAGGAATGGATGATTGAAAACTATGTGTTTAGAGAGATAATAGCTGTGTTTAGTCGCAAGAACCTACATTAAGAGTTTCCATCAGCTAAAGAATTCATAAATATATGAAATTTATTTCTTTTAATATTATATATTCAAAATTCAAACAGTTATAAACGCATTTCATCTGTAAAATTTCCAGGTTTTAATAAAAGCAGACGTTGGTTCTACCTGTCTTGTTATATGGCGCAGAATCCTCGGTTACGACGCAAGCAGATGAATTAGTACTGGCAGTATTCGAGAGGAAAATACTCCAGAAAATATATGGACCCATCATCATCGTTAACGGAGAGTATTTGCGTTGCATAAACAATGAGCTGTATGAGGAGCCATATGCCGACATCGACGTGGTCACACGCATTGATATACAGCAATTGCGTTGGCTGGGTCATGTTGTGCGGATGGACCCAAATTCTCCGGCACAAAAGGTTTTCTAGAACGAACTCGATGAACAAGGCAGAAGAGGGCAGCCAAAACTCCGTTGGAAGGACCAGGCTTTTGAAATACTATCCAAACTTGGTGTGACGAATTGGTGGAGAAGCGCAGAAGATCGAAGCGTTTGGAATTATTTTCTACGGGCAGTGTATAATAGATAAGTTGCTTGATTTGTAGTTTGTGAAACCTTTCAACATCAGAGTGGCATCTTGAGTATTAATTAAGTTTAAAATTAATTATGTGCTTTCTCCAATTATAAATTTTGTTGTTTTCCATTTCCTGTATTACAGTAGTTACTGTGGTATCTGTTGCGTCATATTTTTTATTAAAGATTCATGCTGTTTTTCAGTACCTTTGAGGAAAAAAGATACAATTTCGAAGAAATGCATATGCAATATACAACTAGCAACTAACATTTGAACAACATACTTGCTGCACTTTATGGCCTCAACATTAAAGTGCCCAAGGAAACACGGCCTTATAGACACATTTTTCTATATATATCATAAAGAAAATTTCATATGCAATATGTGTACATAATAATATTCTTGAACTTTCATTATTAAAATACTTTTCCGTATACGATTGTAGAATATTGCAAAACTATTAGCACAACTCTACATCTCCTGCTTCCTTTAGATAGAATCTGCTTTTGAAACTGCAGCATATTTCAAAATATCACATGTCTTCATAATTCTTTTCTTTTTCATACGTATTTGCATAGAGGAATGTTGGGGCTATGTTGAAGCAAGTAGAATGGTTATTTACTCTGTTGCATCTGAATAAATATTTGCTTGGCTTTGTGTAGTTTGCGTTTTTTCTCTCCTGTCATTTGAGGATACTTAGAATTGGATTGGTATTTATTTAGTGAAATACATTCTACTCCTCATTTGTCAAAAGGATGACGTAAATATTTACTTAACTAAAGCTTTTCATGGTACATGGAATGAATGCTCCGTTTAAAATGGCAATCAGATAACACTTCTTTCATTAGAAAATAAAAGAAAATGGCTGAAAGCAGTTCACAAATACACATGGACATATCAGCAAAAAAAAAAAGAGTAAATTAAAGAAGGATATAAACGACACAAGAAGCAAGTGGCAGTTAATAAAACTCATTTTGTAAACACATATACAATTATCTGAATACACCTATAGCAAGAAGGTAATCGGCCGTCTATCCGTCCTCCCCTCTATAGACGAAAGGCGGCGAACTGCGGACCAAGTTAAACATTTAGGGAGAATCATTATACCAATGAATACGACTATAATTATTATAAGGATGTCGGTTAGGAAAGGACATGTAAGATGATAATATCTTTATTCACAAAAAATACAACAGAACTCAAAGGGGGAATATCGTCACAGAGATTTCTATGACATACATATACGGTATATTTATATATATATATATACCTATATATATAGGTATGTAGAAATAGATTTATATATATGCATAGAAAATTGCCACCTATGTTTGGGATGTCACAAGACTCATTTTCAACATTAAGTTTCTGGAGAATATTAATTTTAGTCTAAATTTCAACGAAGTGCTTGCTAATCAATTAAAATTATCTACAACAAGGTATGTCTGCACAAGGTAAAGAACCAGAATACGCAATGCGTTCTACTTAAAAAGGACAACAATTAGTTAGTAAAGATAAGATAGTACATTATATTTTCACAACCAAATAAGGGGATAAAATTTAAAATTAAGAGTTGTAGTGAAATTCGAATAACTTGACCAAATTGATATAGCATTTCACGCCTAGCGATAACAAAGCAACTGCACGCAATCTTATTTTAAATCCTAAAACACTCAAAAGGAAGAATGACGTTAAAATTAAGTACGCTATGAACATAAATTAAGTAAGTTTTTTGTTCATTATTCCAAGGAAATTTTGATTATGAATCAGAAAATTTCTTTAATATGAAAGCAAATTTATTTCACTACAGTATATCTTCCCCTTAACAAATTGCACGCCCATTTCCTTGATAAACTTTTTTTAAAATAAGTAAAACTTCTTCACCTGATCTCCAAAAAGTCTTAATTTTAAAGAAATAGTGTATGGTATTGTTCAATATCTATATAGATAAAAATCAAATGGTACCTCCCATACAAACCATAAATTAAATATCCAATATTTCTGCTCCTGTTTATGGGCGGGATTGGACAATGGCGAGTGGTACCTCCTATACAAACCACAAATTAAAAAGCAATTATTTCTGCTCCTGCTAACGGTATTTAAACAGAATTTTGTATTTCGGTTGAGTGAACATATTTTAAGTTCTTCTGCAAATATAGGCGTTTCTTAATATAATAGACCGATTGGCATGAAACATTTGCAATACAAATAAAATTTAAAGGCAAAGCAACGTTTGCCGGGTCGGCTAGTTTACAACAAAATTAAAGGAGAAACAATTTCCTTGATTAAAAATGCATTAAGGCAACCACTTCATCAATATGTACCCATCAAATTTTGCTTCTATAAATTGAGTAGACACTTTTATCAACTTCAAGTTAATTTTTTAATAAATACAAGGGAGAATGTACTGAATACTGTTAAAAAATTTGTTTAATGGGTTCTCAATTTATTTAAGTATACAAAATTAGAGAAGAAAGTCAAAGCAATATATCTTTAAATACATGCGACATATTAAAGAATATGTAATTTGTCATTGAATAATATTTCTTAAAAATTTCATAAAACATGTCGTTGAAATAATTAATTAAATTGGCCCACGTTTTGCTTGAGAAGAATAGCATATATTAGTTGATATTACAGAATATTCATGAATGCCTCAAGTTCAGAAGTTCCTAGAACTTAAGAAAAAAATACTAACATAAAGGATCTTGCACATATTTACTAAATAATTGAAGAAATTATACAGGTATGTTCCAGATTCTACTTTGAAGTAAAAGTGGTTTGAAATCACTTCAATTTGACACTTGGGTATTCTGAATTTTTCTTTTTACTTTTCATTTCTGTTCTGTTTTCGAACATCAAATCGTAGTGAATTGCATTGTTCTAGAAACTACTTTTAGGCAAAAAGAAGTGGTTTAAAAATACTTTGAAATTTAATTGTGAAACAAAAATTTTTGCAAGTAAACATGTAAGTATAAAACATAAAAGTAGTCAGATTCCTTTGGTTGAATAAAAATTTTCCTTGTTTGAAGGAGAAAACACAAGAATACAACGCAGGATGCAATAATGCTACGTTTTATGCAAAACAATCCAGACCTAGAAAAAGGGGACCATGTAAAATTGGAAGAATTGTGGAATCTTTTTGCGGCTTAGTTATTTCCATGTGAGTTCCATCAATGCATCCTACTACACCGGGAATACCAAATTTTTGCATGAAGTGGCGCTTAGACAAATTTTGTTCATCAACTGTCATTTTCAATTTAATCCACCCAGGACAAATATATTTTTCTAGAAGAATAAGCACTCGATTTAAAATTTTGCAGGTGGTGCTCCGTGCTAATGCCACATTAGTGTCTTTTCCGACCCCTCGTTGAAATCCTCCTTCTGCTAAAAATCTTAATGTGGCAGCAAGCTGTAGTTCTGCCGGAATGGATGACTTGGGCAGTCTCAATTTTATGCAATGTAAAATGTTACGAAATGCATCTTTGTTGATGCGATAATTTTGTAAAAACCTAATAGTTTTTATTAAAAGTATATTGAATGTACTTAAGTACATACATGTGTGTACTTAAGTAGTGTCGCCCATATCCAGAGGATTTGACTGATCCCGCAAAATTCGCCTTTGTAATTTTGCTCTTGCGTATTCATTGGTTTGATACATAGTGGACATTAACACCGCATTCATTATTTATTTATCGTTTATTTATTTATTTGCCCTTATTATTTATTTATCCTTTAATTTTATGCACAAAAAATCACAAATAGTAGTTTTAATAACTAAATTTTATTTTCAAGTCAATATCAGCTGTTTACAATTTCTATTTTCGAACTTCATTTCATATGAGGAAATGAAACAACAAATCACTTCATTTGCAGAACATCCAAAACAAAACGTTAACTTTTCAAATCGTATTTTACTTCAATTCCACTATAATTTTTTTTTTATTGTACGCTCTAGAGATTTCAGTAAGATGATCTGACTCGTTTATACGTTCATCGAAACCGTATTATAGCCTTTTTATTTATTGTAAGAGTGTGATAAGGGTTGATGATGCATGATGTATCGTAAGATTCTTTTAAAAAGACTATAGATCAGAGCACAATGAAAGAAGCCAATTTACACCTTCCTGGAGACCATCGTTGATAAATTATGGAAGAGCCACAATTTTTTGCCAAGACTCGCAGCGCCATTTTCCGAATGAGCTGTGAAGGCTAATTTTTGTGGTAGTCCCACACAAATTTCCTAATATTCCGAAATTAAAATCTTCTCTGCAGTCCCTAATGCTTCCCAAATTTTGAAAAAAAATCAATTAGTTAACCTAACCACGCCACTTTTTGTCACCTTGCATACAAGTTACTGATGTAAACCATACGAGTATATACTCAGATTCATATATTTAATTTATGTGCTCTAAATTTATTAAAATGTGTGTATTAAAATTGTTGTACGACCTCAGAAAAAAAGCCGAGCCCACTGATACCAACTTGATACCAATCGCACAAATTGACCGATTTTCCGAAATTCAATTTTTTGCCTGAAATTTATAATTGTAGACCACAGTAGTCCAGTTTTTGTCAATTGAATTCATTTGCAATTCTCCGCAAAACTTAATAAAAACCATCCAAGCGACCACGCCTCTATTGTAGCTCCCATACCTATAACTAATTGAGATTGCGATATTCTTAGTTTCATATCTTTCCACCAGTTATACAGAAGTGTGTCATACCTGACACATATCACACCGAATGGGCATATCAATATGTCAAAACAAAATACGGAATACGGCTTTGAAGAATGTTTTGTAAAGCGATTTTATACACATTAAAAACATATATTTAAATTACTGGCGAGAGAGGAGTACAGTCCATTTATAGTGATAAATTGAGCCCGGGCCCAATCAAACAATATGTACTAAATGTAACAAACTTTCAAACAAAAATTCAAAATATTTAAAAACTAAAGCATTTGGAAGTGGCAAAAATCAAATTTGTATAGATGTTATGTCAAAATGCGGACAGATGTGGATTGTCCCTTAGCTATATGGGAAAATGCGAATGAAAACTACGGATTGAGGTAGAGATAAAACCAAAAATTGCGACTGAATTATCAAAACCTTGACATATATGAACTCTTTTTTTTGTAAATTTAATCTCTAAATAAACCAAATCATGCCGGACAATACTTAAAGGACTTCCAGTGCATATTTTGGATCATTGAATCAATAAACCAAGTTCAGAAGGTTCACTTGTACGGGACTTATATAGTTCATTTTTAGTTTAAGTGTAATCCCTGGCTATCCAGACGGACATAACTCAGTGGACAAGTGTTTTGTTAAAAGAAAAACGCGTGCTCTAAACTCTTTCTTTTAGGTGCTAAATTTTTGGGTATGCATTTATTTTCATTTTGTCAGGTGAAAGCATAGCGATCTCCATTTAAGAGCATTTTTATAGCCTACATCATCAGGGTATGTTGGATTAGGATTATAAAAATTGGATTATAAAAAACTATGCAAGGATCAACTCCAAAAGAATTTCCGATTCGATTTAGCAATGTTTGTTTACTTTCCCGTTTTTCTGTGAGTTGGCCTATCTCTGGCCACAAACAAACATTCTGCAGATCGTAATTATGAACTGATTATTTTGATTGATTCATGGATGCACCTTATTGAAAATGATCTATTATAGAACTATACTTACAAAAAAAAAGTCCGTCCGAATAAATTGACCAAGTCAATTATATCGATTCTTAAAGCCACAATGTCGATGAGAAATTATCTACATTTTACTCAACTCAATGGTGTTGTAAATTTACTTTAAACTCAATCTAAGACACCTTGCCCGATCTATATTTGAAATACTTGCAAAGTCTACAGAAAGCGTTCCCCTTACTCCGCACAATTTGGTGTAAAGCTTAGTTTTAGTACAATAACTATACTACGTAACACTCTTTAAAAAAATTCTTTACATTCTTGTTCTTTCATATCTATTGCAAAAATATGATAAAAATTTGCTAAAAAATTAAAAAAAAAAAATAATAATTCATAAAAATATAAAATGTTCCAAACAATTGTAATATATTTTTTGACACATATAAATCTGTATGACAGTTCTTAATTTTGGTTCAGTCTAATAATGAACCTAATCGCAGCGAGGAATTGAAAAGGGGCTATATTGCAACCTTATAGTTTTCTCCCAAATGGCCGACTTAACCCATGTTTTAAATTTATACCTCTCGTGCAGCCATTAACCATCAGCAAAATTAATACTGAGAATGAAAATGAACCATATTGCCGTACCTTGTTGACTCCAATATAAATGATCAATTTAACAACTTGTCTTTTCTTCCCACAATTAACTAAAATTTGCTACGTCCCGCATCTTGCAGAATTAGGTCCGAATACTGAAATAGATTGTCCTTTTATGTAACCCTCGCGTAAATTGGCCGATTTAGCAAAATTCTCTACTTTCCCTATATTTATCTGTAAGCTACATATATGTATACTTTTAATTACATACGGCA
Organism: Philornis downsi; assembly: GCA_019455685.1. Lineage (NCBI taxonomy): Eukaryota > Metazoa > Arthropoda > Insecta > Diptera > Muscidae > Philornis > Philornis downsi. The sequence continues at coordinate 942,817 of JAHXMU010000031.1, read as the reverse complement.
ATACTTGTTTGAAAAGCACTGCAATTCAAAACCATAAACCATTCTAATAACCCTGAAGTTGTATCACAAATGCAAAAGGATATTGCGTGAATGGAACCTGTGGCATTATCAAGAATGATTCCATTACCATTATTACTATATTCAGTAAAACAGTAATGCTAAGTCTTTGAGGCCAAAAAGTATTATCTAATTATTTCATAAATTAACCCACCAATATACACCATTAAGCTCTGGATTGTAAAACATATGCATATCTCTAGTCTCTAGCCAATAGGTACATCATTGTTAGTACAGATTTATCCTTTTTTCGGTATCAGAAGTAAAGTTAAAATAAAACAAATATAAAGCTATGATTTCGATGAAGCTGTTATTTCATTATAATGGTTATTTTTATATTTAAATAACAGCCTCTGCATGGATTGTAGCAGTAGATCCTTTTGAGGTAGTTTCGACAACTTTTTAACACATTTCTTGTGGTACGTTTGGGAATTATTCGCATAAACACGATCGTTCATGGAGCCCCACAAAAAAATTGCATAATCTTGGCGGCCAATTGACGACGCCATAGCTTGAAATTACACTTTCTGGAAACTTCTCATGCGATAAAACCGGAATCGGTCGTCTTGAATCACGCTTGAAACACCAATTTTGCAATAAGTTTTAACAAGTTTTACGCGTCTTTCGGTTGTTAAACAATCGTAAATGATAAATTTTACACTATATAAATAACACTTCAGACGCGAGGTATTTTACTGCTGATAGCCTTGCTAGACCTGCGGGTTTGAAGCCACTAAATGGATAACTCTGGTGAATATTATGTTATCAGCATTTGCTTGACAATTATTAGGAATGATAGATGTGTTGACGTTAGTATATAACTGCCGGATATATAGCACGAAGTATTATAATTAAATTCACATTCAACATCAATAGTCATCGCACTTAAGCTTAACTAACTTAAACTTAATTAACTATTAAGCACTGCAAACGAAAGTTATTTAAATTAAAACATCATGTTACGAGCAATATAATTGTTTTTTAAATACTTCTGTCAAAATAAATTGTACGAAAAACTCTGTCACACGTCTTTCTGTCTTTTTAAATCTTTTGTCGTGCCCTTAGAATTTGTATATGAAAAAATTAATTTATTGATCATTCGAATTTAGCCCGCAGCTTCACTTTCTCCTAAGTTCTTTTTAAGTCTCTTCCTTTGAAATGAAGGGTATGTGTATTGTGTATTGAATACATTAGAGCAATATTTTTTTAACATGAAATTGTCGTTTCATGCCAATTGTTTTTGCCAACTTCTTGTACATTTCCCAAACATACCTTTGCACATTTAATATAAATACAATTTGATGTTATTGAGAAGTTCTTTCCTCTTGTTTCGTTTCCCCGAGAAAATTGAACTTTTGACTTTTCATTTTGCATTCTTAAGGTAGTAGTCACCTACTACGCCAGGGGGGGCAGAGCGAAACAAGTGCTTTGTTGTGAACCATCTTGTGTTAAAGTAAACTTACCGGAGGATTATTGTATTCCGAAAATACTGCAACTTCGATTACTGTGACAACAACTACTGGAGATCCTGAACACAGCCAGTAACACATGTACTCACATGCTGTTGGGTGTTGAGTGAATTCCGGTGACGGTGCTTCTCGGTACAGTTGTATTTGTACGTCTTTATCTTGTAAAGCTTCTAGTACTATTCCTATATTTTGAATTTCAATTTAGCAAGTCTCACGATAGCATTTGAGAACAAATTGTTGTTGGTGTGTAAAGGTATGTACGAGTATGTATTTGCTTCGGCCAACACACTTTTGAGTGCTGCGTCATGGTATGTGTGTTTTATGCAGTAAGGTGTTATTTTCAAATCTTCCGTTTGGTTATTGTTGGTTTTTGGTAGACAAACATATTTTCTGCAGTTCACAGTAATATTATATCCTTGCTTTACAATGTGAAAACGAATATGTCACTTTATACATATTTTCGTTTAATACTAATTCCATGTAGTAGATTAGCAGAGGCATTATAATGATAATAGCAATTACAATTTTATACATATGAGAGCGGACCCAAAATTGGTTGACCTAACAAAGAAGACACAAAAAAAAGTTGGGAAAATTGTCTTTATTTTTCAACATGATATCCTTTTGGCTCGATACTTTTTCCCAGAGGTATTCAATAACTTCTATATCCTGTTTATAGTAAGAACTTTCAAACTCCTTAAAACAGTTATCAACCGCAGACTCCACCTATTCATTGTTGGCAAATCTTTTACCATTGAGCTGTTTTTTCAAGTTCGGAAATGGAAGATAGTCCGACGCAGCTAAATCTGGTGAATAAGGTGTGTGATGAAGCAATTCGACACTTATTTTTTTATTTTTGACCATCACAATATTGGATGTGTGAACTGAAAACAATACTTCCTTTTTCGCCAATTGCGGCCTTTTTTCCATAATTTCATCACCTAAAGACTACAATAAATTAACATAATATTCGCCGTTGATGGTTTTTCCTTTCTGAAGTTAATCAGTAAAAAAAATCGAATGCGCACCCTAAGAACCAGACGCCATGACCTTGCTTGCAGATCGCCTTCTTTGAACACGATTTCCCCACTTCAGCCTACTGCTATGACTATCCTTTGTGTAGGCCTAGAGTGGTGGGCCCATGTCTCATCCGTGATTATAAATCGTAGCAAAAGTTCGGCTTTCTCGTTCAACATTTGAACGACGCTGTTTTTGCTCCATTGATAGCAAGCGCGGCACCCATATTGCGCATAGTTTTCTCATCCTCAAATCTTTGGTCAATACACGACGTGTTGCACTTTTTGATATCCCTACCATTTCAGTTAGCTGACGCACCTTCAGCCGACTATCACCCAATACCATTTTGTGGAGTTTCTTAATCATGTCGGGGTGTTCGTCTTGGCAGCTCGTACGGCCTCGCTTAAACTCTGCTACCCAATATTTTACAGTCATGAACAAAGGAGCAGATTGTTCCTGAATAGAATCTAGCTCGGCTTTAAAATTGGTTTAACTGAGACTTCAAATGGAAACATTGAATTACATAACGGTGACCAATTTTTCCCGTGTTTATAAATTCATTGAAATCGTTTACTTTTAATGGCTCAAATAAAAATATTATGTGTTTCATAAGGTTGCCACTTTTCAAAAATATTTTTTTTTTCAAACTACTGGCACCATCTACACGTCAATTCGGCTACTTTTAGGAGTGCCCTCGTATTTATTGTAAGATTAAAATAAATTAATATGAAAAATTTGGACAATAATGATAATTGCTACTATATTTTACTGGTTTTCAGTAATAAAAAAGTTTTATATTAGTGTGGAACGTACGACCAAAGTCTGTCCTTCTTAAGCCGTAATTATGCACTAAAAACTTTACATCTTAATGGTCTAGAGTGATAAGTCTTTATGGAAGGAGTGTACGCAAGTTGAATTTATTACGATAATTAAAGTAGCAAAAAATAAAAACACTAATTGAGCAACGAAGTCGTATTTCATATTGAAGCTTCCCGTATGAATAACCCGAAATGCAAAAGGACCAAGGATTAAATTGATTTTAATAGTTGCTGAAGTTTCGTTATATATAGCAGCAATATCTTCCTAAACTTTCCTGTAACATTCACAACTTTATAATGCTGTAGCGATCATACAATGGATCTATGGACAGAACATTGTCTTAAATAATGACCTTAATTATGTTTAAATTAATTATACCGCAAATCCTATCTTGACCAGAGAAAATCAAGGTACTTATCATTTAATACGGAAAATATTAAATACCCAACAGGCTGGCTCACTGGTAGACATGGTAAGTGTCGTAATTAAGCTTTTTAAAACTTGACGTAAACCAATATTTTGCCAGATCGTAGCCGAGATATTGTGTTATTACTCGTTCTATTGGTTATAATACTAATACTAAATCGGAACTGCAAATGTAGCTGCCCTTCGAGACAACTGAGTCGGGAAAAATCGCTATAATTTCGCATATATACTACTTTATCAAAACTTTAATTAATCATTAATCAATTAAAATATTTTTACGTCACTAAGTTTGACTTGAGAAACTTGTGACTAAGTTGGAAAAAACATTGTCCGATCACGATTTAGTTGAAATTCTTCTACGAATATTTGGCCTACAAATTTGGTTAAACTGGCTTAAATAGTATTTTATCTACGAAACAAAAATAAGTAAAATGTGGGTATTTTCAAGCTGAATGGTGAATGCGTAGAATTATTAAGGAAAGTATATCGCTACCACATATCGAATCTATTGTCAGTATTTAAATATTATCTGCCTTGAGTATAAGAATATAAAGAAAACAATATAATATATGGACCAGAAAATTATCATTTGCACCCGATTCATATTTTGGGGAGATGTCCAAGAAAACAAAATTATCAAGACTGACTGCTGACTGTATGACTGTATGTTCCTCAATGTTCACAGCGCTATGCATAATATGTGCTAAGTCAAGAAAACTTTTGGGAAAGAAACATAGACAATTAAATAATAAATGCAGAATACTAATTCTATCAAACCTAACTTGAGTGAAATTTTTTTCTTTTAATGCCAAAAAAAAGAATGGTTTTTTTCCTGGTTTGTTATTGCCAATTCCTTAATAAAACTATAAATTCTGTAAAAGACCTATGATGAATTGATCATTTAAAACGTCCGCTTAAAGGAATCGTCAACAATCTTTTTTCCGCTAAGCTGCCACAACTATCCTCTATACTGAGTTCTTGGAAGTTGAACGCGATCTGCCATCAAGTTTGTTTATGGCACTCGATTTCGTAAGTTGTATTTTCCAATTTTACAATGCATGAAAATATCAAAGGTAAGGAATTTGTCTCAAATTTGGATTTCAAAAGGAATTTCTTGTATTGAATTACTGAAAATATTACAGTAGGCTTGCGATGAATCGAGTTCATCAAAAACACGTGCTTATGTGTGGCCCAGTAAATTTAACGTCTCAGCGTTTTCAACAAAAGTTGAAATCGATAAAGTTAAGAAAATGGTGACTGAGTATTGTAATTTAAGTTTAAGAGACATAGACAGTGAACAAGCTTTGGAATGGCACCTACCAACTGAGCCGAAACTGAAAAACGGAACGTCAAAGTAGATCAAAAGTTCAGATGGTGTTGGATGGTTTCTTTGATTACCACGGTGTGGCCAGAAGCTCAGACGTAAATAACGAATATTGCTTAGACGTTCTGGTGCGTCTGAAAATGCAAATTTCTCAAAAAAGATCATAGTCGTGGAATTAAAACTCATGGATTTTTCACCACCATAACCTACCATTTCACAAGATTGTTATTGTGAACGAATTTCTGGTCAAAAAGTCAACAAATGTCACTTGATGTCATCTGATATTACCTGCGTCTGAAGATCTTATAAAACTCAAATTATCTCCCCGAGGCACCCGTTTTTCAGATAATAGACCCTACATCGTTGGGTTGGCGGGCTCATAGAGTTTTAGTCGCAATGAATCACTTCGATGGGAAGCGTCGCGCATTTTGCGTGCGCGCATTTTACGAGAACTCTCGTTCATATATTGCTACTAGGCGACTATATTGTGCTGAATATGGACTACGGCGAATTAGTGAAGCTCCGAGTGCTAATTTAATTAAAATATGGGTAAAGCGTTTTGAAGAGACCGGTTCAACATTTAAACCACAAGCAAATGGTCGCCGAAGAACATCTAGGACCAAAGACAATGTTGAGAGAGTTATGGACTCGCAAGAGATCGTCTGCCTTACAATTATCACGACGAAGTTTGCAACGAATTTTAACATTGGATCTTAAACTGCATCCATATAAGCTGCAATTAACACAACAATTGAAAGAGCCTGACTTCATAGCAAGGCTCGCATTTGCTAATGAAATGCTTAATCAATTTTCCAATTCTGACAATATCCTTTTGTCTGACGAGGCTCATTTCCTTATGAATGGGGTCGTAAACCGTCAAAATTGTCGTTACTGGAACAGTGAAAATCCCAAAATCAAACACCAGAAACCATTGCATAGTCCTAAAGTGACAGTATGGGCAACAATCTCTGGCAGAGGAATAATTGGTCCTTTTTTCTTCGAAAATGCGCGGGGCCAAAACGTCAGGCTTAATACGGAACGCTATGTTGGGATGTTCGGCGGATTTTTGGTCCAGAAATTGAAAGTCCTAGAATAGTAAATTCCAGAACTTGGTTCCAACAAGATGTAGCTACCTGTCACACATCAAATGATTCCATGGCGGTGGTGAAGCAAATGTTCCCTGGCAGACTGATTTCGAAAAGAGGTGATATCCTATGGCCCCCACGTAGTCCAGACTTGACGCCTCTTGATTTTTTTTTTTGTGGGGATACCTCAAACAGAAAGTCTACAGTAATAATCCAGGAAACATCGTTCAGCTCAAGGAGAATATCCGTGGTGAAATGGCAGCCATTACACCAGTATTACTGAAGAAAGTTTTCAATAATTTTCGTTTACGGTTAGATGAGTGCCGTTGCAGAGAGGGTCACCATTTGGATGATGTTATTTTTAAAAAAAATAAACTTCATTTATTACTCTACAATGCCTTAGATTTATTTTAACTATACCTTTTGTATTTATTTTTTAATCTATTTTTTAAATATGCACGTTCTATTGCGCCACCTTGTATTTGGATATGAACATTTTTTTGAGTCACCTCTGACTTGCTTCATTCAGCGTAAATTACTAAATTAACAACAACAACAAGGTAGTGGAACATATGCCGCAAGATCTAACGTCTTTGGAAAAAAAAATATATATAAAAAGTGGGCCATGATGTAACCTATGTACCAGCAACTTCTGGCAAACATCCGTCAATAACAACTTATGTTAGTTAGACCGAAATCAGTTTGCGGTTATTTTTATGAATCATAAATTAAATTAATTTGTTTAATTTGTCAACAACTTGTTATCTGAAGCAAAAAATCTGTTTAAAACGGTTACTCGAAAACTTTTTGAATAATCCATGTTACGGTCTTCGACAATGAACAAACTAATTTGTAGGCTTACATTTTTGAATACTACACATCACATTTTATCACTATATCTGCTTCATATGGAGGTATAATATAGAATAGAAACATCGGTTTAATATCACAAACATACAAATTGTGATTTAATCCACTCTACACGACAGCCAACCCTCATAATAGAAGGTGTGTTTGAATGCATCTGTGAATGCACATAGAATGGGTATGTGTATTTTCTTATTTGTGTGATTTCCTTAAAGTCTCCCAACTGGAACTTTTGTAGAAGTTTGTTGAGTGTAAATTTTCTATTGTCATTCTTGTCTAGAATCATGTTTTTTTCATGTGTGTATATTTTTTAGCTTCCTTCCTCTCACTTTTCGAAAAGTTAAAACAGCATTTACCTTTAACTCTTTTGTCATGTTGAATTGAGTTTGGGGATCAAAATATTTCAAAGAAATCGTATTTCTAAAGAAAATCGGATTGTAGATATTAAGCAAAGAATAGAATGACAAGCGCAGAACTCCAGAAGCAGGCGACATGCCAATGGACATATACCGAATATAATAATTACAACGAATTAAATGGTACACATGATAACTTTTTAAGTGGTTTTAAAATTTGCTATAAAGCTATTTTTAGCTAAAGCTATTTTTCCAGGCAATGCTTGAGATGACATAATATACTCGTATAACTGAGAGAGGTTTAAATGAAATCTATCGAACCGTAAATATTGTGATTCTTTGATACACAAGTGCTAAATGATATTTTCCTCCATTTTCCCGTAAGAAATATTAATACGGGTATCCGTATATTTATAACATCAGCAACTATTGTACAAATTTGTTGGAAACGTTATCAATATAGCAGATTTTCCGCGACGAGAAAATGCCACAAGAAATTTATTTTTCCTATTACGTACAGGGTGTCCGTCCGGAAGGTATACTACTTTGTTTGTTTATAATTTTTGATTAAATGAAGGAGAATGGATCTTATATTGATAAATGTTTTATTTAATGTCGGCAATTATGTATGGAATACAATATCAGATAAATGTCCGTCCGTCAGCCTCACAAATGCGAGCCCTTTTGAGCACATTTTTCATGACATTCTCACACATTTCACGCGGTATTTCATTAATTTCATCACGAATATTTTGTTTGAGTTGCTCAAACGTTTCTGGTTTGTTTCCGTAAACTTTGCTTTTCAGATATTCCCACAAAAAGATGTCCGGAGCCGTCAAATCAGGCGACCGTGAAGGCCAATCAACATCACCATTTTTTGAAATAACTTGTTGTGGAAAGAGGTTTAGCAATAATTCCATTGTAATCCTGGCTGTTTGCGATGTGGTGCCGTCTTGTTGATATCACATGTTAATTAAGCCCAAAGAATGCAGTTGTGGCATTAACGCCGTTTTCAATTTCAAAGAAGTAAGGTCAAATGATTCCTCTTGGACAAATTTAACACCAGACTGTCACTTTTAATGGATGCAAAAGTGACTGACGAATAATTTGAGTGTTTTACATTACCCAGAACCAACTGTTTGTTCAGATGAAAATGTGCTCGTCGTCACTCATTATGATTTTGGGGTTGTAATGGGCAAGCTGTAACATCCTATTGGCATATAAGTGGTCTTATGAAAGACGTTCTTGTGTCAACTGAATCTTAAATGAAAACAAATACAAATCCTTGTGCAAAATTGCGGCCAAAACTGTTCTTTGAACACTTTCCTGAGCAGCAGTTATGTTTTCAGCCAATATTGCAGTACGTTGTGGTCCATGCGTAGCCCTATCAGCCACAGACCCTCTTTCTTCGAAATCATTTACTACACGATAAATAGTGTGTCTTGTTGGCACGTTGTTTCTCCCAAAAATTTCACGTAACTTTCTCATCGCCAAAGTAATCGATGATTGATTTTGATAAAATGTTTTAACGATTAAAACACTTTAGTTTATCGAATATATTTTCATAATAAATTTGCCACTTCTCTACTTCACGACTGCCAAATATGAACTGTCAAGACTAATGTTTACCAAAGTGGTGGTAAAACAAAGTAGTATACCTTCCCGACGGACACCCTGTATCTGCTTGTCATTTGTGAGAGAACATCCATCCTTGAATAGTTTGAGAATCAGTGGTTTCCTCAGATGGACTGGATGTCAATTTATATACCATTTGAGGACCGAATGTTTTTAAGTTCCATTACTCAACTCTTTGAAAGTTTTTTCCATCCAATCCTTGTACTGACTGTTGAACGAATGAATTGAAATTTGAATTTTATAAAGTAAAGTAAATTGTTAATTATAAATTATGAATTGAACAGAAATTTTGGAAAATTAAATTGAATTGCATTTAATTAAATTGTGTTGTTTCGAATTAAAAATGCATTATATCAAATTACACGGAATTGACTTGAATTACATTGAATTGTAAATTGTAAATTGTAAAAATTACCTATTTATGTGCTTGTGTAAAGGCGCCTTTAACCAGCCATGTGCTATATAAAAGCCCCTATTTTTTTACGCCCATATGGCAACCCAGCGGGCAGGGAGGTCTCCTAGTTGAAATCAGCGATATACTTGTTCTCTTTTTCCGCCAGCCGCCAACCGGATCACTTCGCCAGCCCCCCCAACATACGTATAAACCCCAAAATAATTGTCCGTTGTCTTTTCCACTCCTCTAGTATGAAACCCCGTCGTAAGTATACATATCCCGCTAAGAACCTAAGTTCTTCCACAAACCCTACAATTTTTCTCGAGGAAACTAAATTCGAAATTAAATCTTCAGACAAAATCTGACAGATTTACAACCTAACATTTGCATTTTACAATGACAGTGTAGTGATATTTGATAATCTCCAAACTGATTATCTATTTCAAGCACTAAAATTACTGTTTACTATAGATGGAGATTTCCTTTAATTTTGATTTTGATAAAATATTCATTCCCATACAGTCATACTACTGAGTTTTTTATGTTATCATTGAAGTAGTGTTGAAGAACAAGTAATTACGATGCCATTTCGCCGATACCTCAACACAGAACGCAGCGCAGCGGGTAAAAAGCAAAAGCATATTACCTCCTGTTATTGTTCAAAAAAATATACAAATTAATAAATTAAAGATAACAATATGTGTTAAACAAATGTTGTGAGCCATAATGTAAAAACCAATTTCATTTGCAAACCGAGAAATGCAATTGACTTCAAGTTTGAAAGCCTTTACTGGGCTTATCACTGCGTACATATCCATCCCTCCAAAAAAACAGCTAGTCAAGAGACGAGTGTTGAATATTACCAGCTTGACATGTGGCCCAAATTGTCAAACAGTCTGTGGAAAAATTACAAATACATAAAAGAATAATTAAAAAAAAAAAAAAAAAAAATACAGCCAAAAAATATCGCCAAAAATTTGCACCACCAGACAAGAAATCCGAATTCTAAAGAATTATTAAAAGGCGTCAATAAAAAATATACGATCTGTAATGATTCCTTAGTGATATAAATCTGACAATAAACTAAAATAGAACATAGATATCTGTCTCGACGAACAACAAGTTTAGCAGTTTGGGGCGCTGTGTGAACGTTGTCGATAATTCCTTCGGAATGGTACGTTCACCTACCAATGGTGGTTCACCTACCTTGGCTCCGCTGAGAATACAAATTATGATTAGCATGGAGATCACGAAAAGAATATTGCTAGAAGATGCAGCAATAGTTTACGCGAATGGACTTATAAACTCTAGTATAAAAAGTTTTAAACAACGAAGTTTACCACCGCCGAAGAAGGTGGTCAATACTCCTATGGAAGGACTAGGCTTTTGAAACACAATCAAATTGGAGAAGAAGTGTAGAAGATCGAAGCACTTGGGATTATTTTCTATAGCAAAATATATATGAATGTCTGCTCTTGTCACCACCTAAGTAGGTAAATAAGCGCCGGTCTGGCAAAGCTGTCTGCTGTTAAATATCAGTCATTTTACATTCTACTTATTTAGGGAAAGGTTTGCCATTTACGAACACGGAACAACCGAAGAACATTTGAAATAGGTCGAACTTATTACAAAAGTGGTAATTCAAAGGCGGGCACTTTTCGTGCATTACAGGGTGATTGTGGTCGTCGTGAACGACCTACTGTGCAAGGAATTGACAAGATTATGAAGACTGGAAGGGTTACAGAAGTGGTCAGGCTTGTGCATCATCGTAATGAACGTATTACTGAAAGTATCGCTTCAATTAGTGAAAGTGTGGCAGATAATTCGAATTTCAACCCAGAGCGCTATGGCCGTATGATAACCGTCCTTTTGTTTTGGCCTGGAATTGATAATTATGAACTGGACGATATGTGATTTAAAGAAGACGGTGCCACGAGCCACACAACACGTCCGGTTTTGTCTTTGTTGCATAAGAAGTTTTCAGAAAGCGTTATTTCATGTTTTCGCGACGCCAATTGGCGACCTAAACCATACGATTTGACTTCTTTGGGGCAAATTCAAAGACCGAGTTTACACGGATAATCGCCAAACGTTGGAGCATTTGAAAACCAACACTCTTCAAGTTATCGATGAGATACCGCCCGAAATGTGTGGAAAAGTAGTTGAAAATTACTTCAAAAGGATCCATTGCAGCAGCCACTCCAGAGGCGGCTATTTAAATGACACTGTATATTGTATACAACGGCAAGATCCAAGCATTATATTGAAATAAAAGTTTCATTGAAATCATAGCTTTATGTTTGTTTTATTTAACTTAACTTTTGAAATCGAAAATTAGATAACCCGGTTTTTTTCAAGTACATATTTTTTGGTAAATTTCAGTCTGACATTGAAAAAGGATTATATTGTTTATTTTGAAATCAAATTTATTTCCTCCTTAATTTTGAAATAGTAGGGCGTAGTTACCTAGCTTTTTGTTCATTATGTTATATTACAATACTTGGCTAAAGTTGAGAAAATCTGACTTCGACCTTTCTGGTACCTGCAAACACTTTTACTTAATTTAACCCAAATATCCTTGGTTTTATATTTTTCACTCAGTTTCAATATAATACATCATAATTTGGTACACATCAGACTATTGTTAACCTTTTTCCTAAAAATGGAAATGGACTATATTGCCATGTCAATAGTAATTGGCCAATTTAGCAAAAGTCCTTTGTAGTCCCGAACTGATAGGCATCAGTAAACTTATTCATATATAATTTGTAATTTATATGTACGAGTATATAGGCATATTTCTGGGGATCAATTCAGCTTTTGTACCCTTTGTCGCTCACTCTTGTCCCAACTTATATAACTGTTGTTTCCCAATTAATATTTTAGCAATTTTTCCTATCAATTTTTAGGTTTTCATTTTTCCATAATTTTGCTCTACGATATATTTGTGTACAACCATTTCCTTTATTCTGATTAGGAATAAAGCGTTCAACAATCTAAAGGAGTTTTGGCTCATCTTTCAATACTTCTAAAACAGCAACTTAACAATTGAAAAAAGTACATATTATAGTATATTTTTGGTATTTGTTGCTTTTGCACAGATTCAACCAAATTTGTTTACACAAATATTCGTATACTACGGCAGTTAACACACATTTGCAAGGCAAATACGAATGTATTTTATGTATATATTTTAAAGAAAGCACATACAAGCTACGATAAGATGTTATGAATTCATTCTTCATAAATTTTCATTGAATGCTTTTGCTGTGAAATATGCGTTCAGTGTCCTTTGTCCTATTTCTACTCGTAAGAATGTGAGTGTACTTGCTCTTCAGTAGTACTTATGAGTATATACTTAAAAATATAGTTACATACACTCGTATGTACGTAGTGTTCATGCAACATTCCTCTCGAAATTCCTTTGTCCTTTTATGCTTACAAGCACATTTACAAATATAGATCCACACATAATGTCCTCATGAATGTTTATTACGCATTGTGATCATAATTTATATTTTAGACAATATATTTTAAACGTTATCTAACGACTAAAGTACCAATAGGCTTTTGTTGCTCCCTCCCATTCCCCTCAACGAATTTGAATATGTACATATACGTACGTATGTGTCAGTTGCACGACCACACAGAAACTTTAATGTTGTTGCCATTGTTGGTTTACTACTGATGGTAGCGGTGGCGGTACTTAAATTTGTTGGCAGGACTGACTAAATGCGTCCACATACACACACAGTATGTAATCGTGGCAGGACATGTACGAGTACGTTTTCATAAGTTTATGGCCTTCATAAAAATATATTTTGCATACTTGCAGTGTCAAGTTATTTTGTTGTTGCAAATGCTGTTATTTTCAGCGAGAGAAATTCCTGAGTAAAGCCACAAAATATTTAGGACCGGGCATTGTTGCGATGAAAATTGTCATAAATATATGCGGATATAAGTCCCTAAATTATGAGCTTTGGTCAAAATTTGTTAATAGAATCAATGTTTGTTAAGGTCTATGTAAACTATTTTGTAAAAGATGTTATGATTTTATGTTTTTTAAATAGGCACTCGTATGCGCTTATAAAATCCGCTTAAACTCAAATAATGTTCAACATCCTTCTCATCTGCATATGTTATGTCACTATAAAAGCCCAAACGAAAATTTATTAAAACAATAAATAAAATATATAATGAATTTAATAACTAAATTGTATACACCACCACATTTTCCACGATCCTCGTAAGGACGAAATGCTTCTTCTTTAAAATTATCTAGATTATGAGTCAATTAGATAATTAGACTAACGATTTTTTTTATGGGTTCTAACATTATTGCATAGAAACATACGGCAGTCCCCTCTATAGCATATTAAAATTATTCCATAGTAAAAAAAAAACTATATAAAATAAAGAGGGAAACAGCTGTCTTGATGGCAAAATAATCGGTGACGGATTAACATTGGCCAGTTTCGTTATGATAATGCAATTTATTTCAGTTTGAACATCGTTCCCAAAACGGTTTGCCCATTTCACAATTAAGTTGATGTCCTGCCATATGTTCTGTTACACAATTTCCAGCGCTTATCGTTCAAAACTTCTTGCGGGAATAGAACCGTTAACATTTTTTTCAGAACACATGCACTGATTAGTGAAGAATACTAGTCAGTTTGGTTTCAGTTTGCAATCTATTAACATGGAGTGGGGCGTTAAAGAGAATCGAGTCGGCGTAATAGCGTTGCATAAGTGCGGAAAGAGTGCTGGCCAAATTTTCGAGTTGCTAAAACCACTCGGAATATCAAGAATGTTCGTTTATCGTGCTATTGCCCGCTTCGGCGAATTGTCTGGAGTAGAAGACAGGCCAAAAAGTGGTCGCCCACGCGTTGTCCGTACGAATGCGGTGGTAAAGGCAGTGCGTGAAAGAATTCGGAGAAATCCCCTTAGAAAGCAGAAAATCATGTCGAAGGAATTGGATATATCAACCAGATCTATGTCTAGGCTGATTCGGGATTATCTGCATATGAAAGCCTATCGTCGGTCCAGGAGGCATCTTCTAACTCCTCAGCTAAAAAAAAATTAGGCTGGAAAGATGCAAGCGACTTTTGCAGTGGCACGCGGACAATGGCCATGAAAACATTCTGTTTACGGATGAGAAAATTTTTACCGTGGAAGCAGTTTTCAACAAACAAAATGACAAGATTTATGCCACTTCATCTAAGGAAGCGATAAAAGTTGTTCCAAAGGTTCAACGTGGCCATCATCCCTCTTCCGTAATGGTTTGGTGGGGGGTCTCCCACCATGGTGTCACATCCCTCCATTTCTGTGAAAAGGGCGTAAAAACTGGTGCAAAGGTTTACCGAAAAGATATGTTAGAGGGTGTTGTGAAGGGTTTGACCAATACCAATGAACGTAGATGGATCTTCCAACAGGACTCTCCTGCGCAAAGCTAAAACCACGCAGGAGTGGCTCAGAGTCAATATTCCTGGCTTTATAGCAGCAGAAGATTGGCCATCAGGGAGTCCAGATCTCAATCCACTGGATTATGCTTTGTGGTCAGAATTGGAGAATATGGCTTGCAAGACTCCCCACAGAAATTTGGGAAGCCTTAAAACAGCATTAACCAGAGCAGCGTCCTCGATCTCCATGGAAATCGTACGTGCGGCTATAGCCCAATGGTCACACCGTTTGAAAGCTTGTGTTAAAGCAAAAGGCGGCCATTTTGAGTGAATATAATTTTTTTAATAACCAATATTGTCTTCTAATAAATGAAATAATTTTGAATACAATATGACTATTGGTTTTTTTTATCGCGTTTTATATTTGTAACAAAAGATATGGCAGGACTAAGTAAACTCTGATAAGGGCTTAACTGTAATGAATATGCAGCAATTGAACAAAATATATGGGTCTATGAATATCGATTTTATCATTTTTCAGTTTCAGTTTCTTCATAAATGTTGAACCTTGCCACTTTTTGGCACATTTCGGGTGGTATTACGACGGTAACTTGACGAACGTTGATCTCCAAATGCTCCAACGTTAGGGGATTACCCGCGTGAACACGATTTTTAACGTAGCTCCACCAAAAAAATTCTAACGTCGTCAAATCGCATAATCTTGACACCGCCAAAAAGTGAAATGGAAAGTGAAGTGGAAACTTCTCTTGCAATAAAGCCAAAATCGGTCGGGTTGGGTGACTCGTGGCACTGGCTTGGTGAAACCACATATCGTCCAGTTCATAACCTTCAATTACAGTTCACAAAAATTCGGTTATTATACGGCTATAGCGCTCTGAATTGAAATTCGGATTATCTACCACACTTTATCTAACGGAAGCGACAGTTTCGGCAGTGCGTACATTGTGATGATGCATAGGCCTAACCACACCTGCATCGTTTCCGGTCGAATTTCTTTATAATGCTGGCAATCCCTTGAGCAGTAGGTCCATTATGATGACCATAATCACCCCCCTAACGCACGAAAAGTGCCCACGTTTGTATCACCACTTTTGTAATCAATTTTAGCTATTTTGACGCGTTCCTCGGTTGTTAAACGATCCATGTTCATAAATGGCAACCTTTCCCTAAAAAAATAACACTTCAGATAGCAGGTATTT
Source organism: Philornis downsi (assembly GCA_019455685.1). NCBI lineage: Eukaryota > Metazoa > Arthropoda > Insecta > Diptera > Muscidae > Philornis > Philornis downsi. The sequence goes on along the minus strand of JAHXMU010000031.1, from coordinate 926,749 downwards.
AACAGCTGACAGCCTTGCCAGACCGGTGGTTTTAATACCGCTAAATAGAAAACCCTGTATGCACGCGACATGCCGCTAAGGCCGTAATTATTAAATTTAAAGATTAAAAATTTAAAAAATTTAAATTTAAATTTTAAGGGCTATGGCAATGTATCTCATCTTTATTTTCAGAACTATGTTTACCACAGGCATGTTGTCACTGAATTTCAATACTCCTATATTTATCATCTACAAAATTTGACTAAGTCTAGTGCAATTAAATAGAAGTTATGAACCCTATCTGTCATTTGTATGTGAAGATACCAGGAGCGGCAATTATTGACTTTTTTGGAATTATAGAACTATCAAAGTCAGTCATCATTGGGGAAGACGGGGGATAATGAATAAATAATAATAATTAAGATCATTAAGAGTAAAATTATGATTCCTTTCTAAAGTGTTAATTCACATCTTTTTTGATTGCAACCTAAAGGTTTACGGTTTATTGATTATCCATCAACGGCGAAAGAAAGTGTTGTTTTATCAAGACAATACTCTGGTTCACACATCTGAATTCGAATTGCTGCATCACTTGAAAAAATGGCTCGGTGGTAAATGATTTGCCAACAATTAAGAGCTGAAGTCTGCAGTTGCTGTTAATTTTATGGAGTTTTACAGTTTTTAAATGCTATTGAATAATACTAAAAAAAGTGTACTGAGCTGAAAGGAGATTATGTTGAAAAATAAATAAAAATATTCTTTTTTTTTTTGTCCTCTTTGCTAGTTCGGCTAGTTTTGGAACCGCTACCGCACATTATTAAATTGCCAAATTATTTTTTTTTTCTTTTTTTACTTAAAGCAGACTCCAAAGAGACAAACCTTTTGACATTATTTATTTTATCATTTTAATATTTGATTTTTTGTGTGGAACTAGAAGTAGAATCACATTCACATTTCTCAATAGAATAACAAAATACAATATTTTCTGTTTTCAAGTTTTAGTTCCAATTGCAAAGAGTGCTTGTTTCCCATAACTATTTTTTCTTTAGCATTTATTGCAACTATTGCAGCTCGAGGCGGATAATGTCTGGAAAACTGTTCTTATACACATAAGTTTTCTACAAATGCAAAAGTTCAATACCCTTAGGGACATGTAAAGAAAAATGTATTTTTTAAGATTATATATGAAAAGTAAAGATACGAAAAGTAAACCGAAGACAAAAAACAACAAAGAAATGTATTACTCTGCGTAAGTATGGAAAGCTTTTTGAAGAAAAAAAAACTTACCGCAGAATGCAAAATAAGGAAGATTTTAAAGGAACAATTTAAAACTCTTACCGACAATACAAAATTAGTCGGTCACATCATGAATTATAAAAATAGCAAATTCCTTTCATATTATCATAAATAGAGCAGGATGAGAAAGCTCCTGCGTGATTGATAACGAATTTGAGCCTCAGTTTGAAAATATTTTATTATTTATTTATATATTTTTGTTATTATTTATTTCAAATGCAAATGAAATCAATTTCAAATTCTTATCCTCAGCTAAAATTTTTTGCGGTTTTTTCAAATACATTGAAGTTATTACCCAAACAACAAAATAGCAATTACTTAAATGAGTAGCACCTCATATCCACGTCATGAGCACTTCAATAGAATATTTTAGAATCAAGTTTTCATGTTAGGATGGTTTTGGTTTCAGTTTCTTAAAATGTGTTCAAACATGCATTTATTCATCTCACAATTTCTGGTGTAAGAAGCTATTAGATTGGATCTTATAAATAAAAGTTTATGCATATCAAAAGGAAATCAGAACCCACTATGAGCAATGGGAGAGGTATTGAAAGTAGAGTCTATGGTCTTATTTCAAATATTGTCAAATTTTAAGATCACTGAATTATGGTTTAAAGTTTGTTTCTACATTTGTCGTCTTTTCAGTATGATTCCATTAATGCTCGTACGTAGATTATTTTTTGACAACCAAAAATTACTCTATTCCTCGGCCGACCTTGGTGTGATAGTACGAGTACATATTTTCATCTGATCATTTATTATAGTACGCCCGCTGTGGCAGCACGGCACACCTTGACGTGCTGACGAACATTTCGAGGAATCGGGTGATCGTCACATCTAGTAAAAACTTCTTAAACTGACGTTTAGAATCATCATTAAACAGTAGATCACTTTCAGTCAGTTTCAAAATATAAGGCATATAAATTCATGGAGTGCAAACAAACTCTTTCTATTATCACATTAAATTTCAGAAGTCCCGCAATAGACGATTTTACGTGTGGATTGATTGATCGGTATTTAATAGTTCTGTCCTTCATCACCATCTTCTACGCCATCTATCAACTGTAGTGTCTAACTTTTTTCTTGTTGAAGTAATTTTGTTAATTTATACAACATGGCTTTACTAACGTAAACGATGTATTTTGATGCAACATGTACTTTGATGTCTGCATATAGTTCAAACAATTTTCCCAATTTTTATTTTTTTGTTGAGAATTTGTAATTTCTTTTACAATGTTTGAGAAGGCTGCAGTATTTCGCACAATTTAAGTCGGATGGTATTCATGCCTCCAACGTATGTGAGACACATAGAGATGCATTAAAGATAATATTATTTGTATTTGTACGGTAACTCCTCATTAACAATAGATAGTCATTTCGTCTAACACCCCTTTTGCTGCCAAATGGTTCTGTAACATCAATTTCTACATCCACATCTCTATCTATTCTGGTAAGATTCTAAAAAATACTAATTTGAAAAATATCGTAATATGATTGTTAATTGTTAATTAATGTTTGTCTCCTTCCCTTTTCCCCGGATTTGAATGAATTTTTTCCAACCTCTCATGAAATCCCCAATCCTTCCGTTATCTTCCTCTCCCAAAAACTTCCCCTTTCCATTCTTCCCATCGTCCAAAAATTCCCTCGCCATCTTAGTTTTAAAGTTTTCTGTATAATCCTTGTAAGCCTTCCGAAGCGACCAAATCTACAATGATTGTTATGCATCGCTTTCCTGCAGACAGGCAAATTCAAAAAATGTAACTGAAGATATTTTGATTCACATGCATAATATTATTTTTGATGTCAATTTAATAATTTATACAACCTGTACTCAATTCTACAAAAAATATCTCATTATTCGATCGCCTTTACTAAGTCATAAAAGTTATATTGAAAGTAAAAGTAAATTTACAAATTATCGATTTAACAAAAGGAGTTAATGGCGATGCCATCCATATATTCTTATTGCCTTCTCAAAACCCTAATAATATTTTTATCCTTTCAATAGGTCACATTGAAAAGCAAATAATTTTTGCTCATTTCCATCACCGTGCTATAAATTTGACGCTAAATTTATTTACATTTTCTATTGTTAATAATTCGTATAGATTTTCATACTTTTCTTTAGTGCTCCAATTTTTTTTTTTTCATATCCTTCATGTCATTCATGGTAATTTTGGTATTTTTTCTTCTCTTTTCGTGACCAGACAAAAGTGTCATTTTGCCAAGGGCATGTTGTTAGCTGCTCTCACCAAAAATGGAATAATTGTTTTCTGCTTCGTTGCAAACTAACAATGGGTATGTTTGCTGTTCTTCCTGTTCCTCAATCATACAAATCCAAGCATGCAGACATATTACGTTGGTTAGCTATCATCGCAGCAATACTTATTATTTGCTGCTTCAATACCATGAAGGACAGGACGCCAGCAATAGGAATGACAACGTCAGGATAGCTTACCGCAAACAACGACGAAAGGAACTATATTTTCCGCTCGTTCGTCCAACGTACAACCACAATGGGATACGATGCTCGTTCACATATAGTTCAGCAACACGGCAATATCAGCAACAGCAACAGCTACAGCACTCAGTGCTTTTAATAAGATCCGAAAAAAGCAGAAACGATTTATGAAGATAAATGAGCGTATTTTGGGGACAGAATGAGACCGTTTTATGTACGACTATAAGTCAGTCATAACTTCTGGTTGTTCAGCTCATTTGCACTGTGGTTTAAATGGAATATGTTAAACATATCATTCTCTTTGTGTTTCTTTGTTTTCAAATAGGATTTAACATTTTGCCCGCTTTGTTTCAATGTTTGATGTGAGTTCTGAACAAGCAGAATATGGTTTCAATTGTCAATTTAAAAAAAAAAAAAAAAAAAAAAAAAACAACCTAAATGTTGTGGTTAAGTGAGAGAAACTGCTTAAAGTACTAACAAATTCTAAACATTTATTTTTTAGGAAACTAATTGTCTAAAGGTTCCCTTCAGTAGCGCTATTGGAACATTGATATTGATGAATATGTTACGATAGATATAAAATTGTTGACGTCTTTATATCTGTAAAAGTGATGTTGTATCCCCATCAAACCAAACCAAAAATATTATAAAAATACGATTTTCATTTGAAATACGAATAATAATACGTAACATAATTAAAATATGGTAATGAGAAGAAATTCGAAAGAATTGACACAGGCTGTAAAATGTCGATTCTCAGAATTGACAGCATATTTGGTTTTCATAACTTTGAATATTATATTACAAACAAAAAATATCGTACGGAATCAATTCAAGTAATCTTTAAACCTCATGAGGCTCTGTTCAAAACACAGGCAACTGTAATAACTTCGTTCACATTTTTTTCCCAAATGACCTTAAATGTTAATAATAATACGTCAACATTTAAAAAATATCAGCGAAACAAGAAAATACAGAAAGAGTACTCTGTCAAAAATTCAAAGTATATTTTCCATCATTCTATTCACAAATAGTCTTAAGTGTTGATAGCAATAAATCAAAATTTTAGAATATGTTAGTTATGACTCCTTCATTTGACCTCATATTTACTACCAAAAACGATATTTGTCTTTTGGGATAAAGTATACTACACTCAAAAAAAAGTCGGGTAAAATTTGGTTAAAATTAACTTAAAATGAGGAAAATTTAACTTCATATAGCACTAAAGAAACTTCTCTTTAATTTTAGTTCGTATCTTTCCTTGAAATTATAAAACCTTTTTAACTTCGATTTAGTTCAAACGGCAAGTGTGTAGGTAAAATATTTCAAAAAACTGAGGAAATAATTCTTGAAATCTGGAAAATAGTTATTCAATCATAGTCCATTTGTCAATTATAATGGACACAATTTAAATAAAATGAAACTAAAACTTAGTACAAATGTACTGGTTTTTTTTTGTATTTTATTTTCAAATAGTAGTAATTATCTACTTAAATATATTTCACATTTTTATTCCATTAATTACAAATGTATTTAATTATAGTAAATGCTTACTAGAACTATGTATGATTCGTTACAAAAATATGTAAATTGCGCTAAATTGAGGACAAAAGCTTGCTCAAACTGAGGCAAATATTTGTTATTTTTATTTTAGAATAAACATACTAAAAACGAAAATGTAGTTTACTCGTTTGAAGTAAAAACATACTCATATAAATTACAATTTTAATCAAACACAATAATATTTTCTTAGAAGTTTGAAAAACTTTGCTCGTATTGAATACAGATTTACTCATTCCAAGTAAATTTTTAACTGTTTTAAAAGAGAACTTCACAAAATGTATTACAAATATGCTAAATGCAAGTATATATATTTTAACAAATAACTGAAATCGAGTTAAATTTTACTTAATTGTAATAAAATTTTCCTAAAATGTAGAAAATGCTTTCTTTTATTAAGTACAGGCTTAATCATACCGGAGAAATGTGGAATTAATTTAAGTAAGTAGTTACTGATATGTAATCGAAACATACTGAAAACAAGAAAATGGTTTGCTTGTTTAGGGTAAACTGTACTTATATATAGTATATAAATGTATATCTAACTCCAATACATTTAAAATAAGCGCATAATATACTTATTTAGAGGAAAAATATATTTATATAGAGAAAAGCTGTAGTAATGTCCAGTAATTTTTCCTATAATTTAAGAAAAATTTACTGTCTTTTTGTACTGATTTATTCAGCTAAATATTATTTGAAGCCATTTTTTTATTCCAATGAGGTGAAAATATGTTGAAAACAAGTATGTATTATGCCCATTTAGGGGAAAATTGATATCAAATAGAGCAAAATTTTTCTCTTAGAAATTATTCCAATGAACTTACAAAAATTTCATAATGATTACTGATTTCTATAGAAATCTAAATTTTAACTGCCATCAAGGCACAAAAGCACCTTTGCAAAAACGATTCATTTCTGTAATCAGCTCTTAAATGTGCATGATTAGGGAGCCCGCCCGATTCAAAATAAATAAAAAGGTGTTTCTGTATATGTTAACGCTCACATTCTCGATTTCGCACCTGCTCACTAGGCAATGGAAGGAAAAACTAACTTATTACAAAGTACCCTGTGTTGGTTACTACTTGAGGCTGGATAACCCCTGAGGGTATGACATGATTTCACATGAATAGGAAGTCACTCCAGATACTGACCCACTTACTCCGTCACACTCCGATCGATTGTATATATGTACCGGCGTTGCGTGTCCGATGATACTTTTGCAGCTAGGACAATTATATTGGTTCTGGCATGGCTAGGCAACTTCACACATATCCAATGCGGCTCTGCTATGAATTATTTTAAAATTCATTACCAAATCGATTTCGAGTAGCGATAACATTAATTGTACTTTAATAGCTAGTACACGTTATTTCAATAAATGTTTTATTTTTTTGTAAATAGATTTACAATGTGGGCGATTACAAAAAATAAAGCGCCTTCTAAGGCGTAAAAACATATCGAATCATTCACGGAAGGCGACCTATTTTCAATACATTTCCAAACCGTATTTAAAAACGAATTTAAACCCAACAAAAAAACAGTGGAAGTCATTCAAAAAGAATCACATTTTCACCACTTCTGAAGATGCAGCCCATGTATATTTATCACTTCCAATGAAGCAGTTTTAAACCGATTGCAAAACCAACATATTGAAATACTTAAAAAGTTGGTTCTATTTTTCTTTATATACATTTCTATGCTGCTAAGAATACCCGTCTCCAATACTATGGACTGTAGTTCTTGTTAGAGTTTGTATAAACTTGGGCATTACAAAATATTAAGTACCTGTCTACCTGGTTTTTATAGAAAGCTCCAAATCCGTCGGGAACTGCAGCCAGTTTTTTATTTTCACTGACTTATAAACAAATAAAAATACAGTAAATATCAGTTATTTTTTGATAGTTATGATGAATATTTGCTTCCTTGGATGCGCTTTTTTTGTTGAGAAGCGCTTCGATTTTAGGAACTTTTTCACTAATACGCAGCACGAAGATTCGATGGTTATCGCAAAGACGGATATTAGGTAGCTTTTTTCGTTCACCACATTTATCCCGCAGATTGTGAGCCAGCCAGCACAAATGCTGTATGTAGTGCGGGCATATTTTATCCCTATAACATTGGGAACTAATTCATTCACTTATGTCATAATTCAGAATTCTGCGTTGTTTAGCAAGACAAAAGGAGAGTCTGTTACTGTTAAGTTTTTGTTCGACATGCGACTGTTTAGAAGCAAAACGCTTCTCATAATTTGCAAACCTGACATCCGGTTTTGTTGATGAGCCGAGATGTGCAAATCAGCTTTCACGATATAAATATAACTTTCTTGCAGCATATCAAATGCATAGATTCTTTGTTCCTCGAAGCAAAATTATTTATTTTTGCCCCCGCTTATCGTCTATGACATAAGCTAAGTTTATACCTTCTCATTGCTTGAGATGGGCCGCAGTAATATCTAGTAATTTTCGCCAATGATTGCAATGTAGTCATTTTTTACAAATCTCTTTACTGGAGTTCACATTTCTATCTAAGCTATATTCCCCTTACATAAGCAGACTCTGGCGATGGCCGTGTTTCATAGAAGCGGTTAAACTAATTAGGTGATTCATTTGCATGAATGTTATATTAAAACAAGGATCACTCTCAGTGGAGCTCATATGTGATACAAATACAATAAATTTATATATCTATAAATACAAAAAGGCGTTCAAGTTTCCCCGAAAACTTTGTTATTCTGGCATTGTGCTATGCAAAGTGGTTATCTGAACCACGGTTATTTATACTTTTCATTCATTCATTGGTCCTGTGGACACTAATACTTACTCTACAGGCTATCATCTAAGTTCATACACACTAACGCAAATACATACTTTACGTTCTTACGTATTGCTCTCTCGCTGTGTTTGTATATACTCGTATGCATTTGTGTGTGCTCTTGGGGTAGATATGAAACGGATTAAAAACTGTATGCATTTCTGTGGCAAAAATGTTTATGAGTTTTTGAGGTTTAATACCCCAGTTTTGTATGACATTTTATTGTAAATATTATAATACAAAAGAGATGACAACTGTACGAAAGAGTATTTTATCATATTTTATTTCCTTTGTGCTTTACACAAATACTTTGTCAATTTTCGTTATCCCTTTCTAAAATTTCTTGCAAAATTTACGACGATAATACGTAGCGGAATTGCAATTGATATTTTCGAACTAGAAAGAAATTTTTAAAAGAAATCAGGGAATGATTTATGAATTGCTAAATAGTTATAAAGTAAATATTTTAAGTATGATGAATTCTGTGAGAAAAGGATGCACGTACTGTGCAAAGATCCATTGTGAAGATGCATGAATGTAAGTAATAATAAATCAAAGCACAATAGTTGTTGAAGCAAATAAAGCAAGTGAACTTTCTTATATTTCTCTTATGGCTCTTGAATAGAAGCAAAATTAGCATGATGTTCTGTGTTGGACAAAGCAATTTTCTTTAAAAAAAATATATCATTCATACGGTAATACTAAAAGAACATGCTCGTTGGAGTTGCTCGTCTTGTATGGCGTCAGAATATGGATGTAAATGTGCCCCTCCAAAAATAAACACTTTTTTGTTTTAAAGCAGTTCCCAAATAATCGCGTATGTGGTTTGGACTCCTGCAACCCTTACCTGGTATACTCTAGTGACTCACATTTTTGCCCATTATATTGTCTTATTCTACCACCTTCCATGGAAATGACTCCCTAAATCCATTTGTTTCTCGGTTCATTTCTTTTTTTTAGTTGTACTAAGTTATAGTCAAATCTGAAAGGCATTGAACGCCTGTCGAAATTGGTTCACGGAATAAAAATGGGCAGGAAGTGCATTCTGGTATTTCCCATAGAAATTTGAGGTTTTTCCGAAATTAATGAAAATTACTAAGGTGCAGTTTTTGTTTACTATATTTCATATAAGGTGTCCGTCGGGAAGGTATACTACTTTGTTTTGCCGCCATTCTGGTAAACATTAGTCTTGACGATTCATATTTGGCAGTCGTGAAATAGGGACGTGGCAAATTTATTATGGAAAAATATTCGATAATTTTCGATAATATTCGATTTTTGTACAAGGATTTGAGATTCAGTTTAATTTAAGATTCAGTTGCCACAAGAGCTTCTCTCACAAGACCATTTACGCCGCCGTACATATGCCAATAGGACGTTACAGCTCGACCATTACAACTCCGAAAAAATCATAATGAGTGACGAGGCACATTTTCATTTGAATGGATACGTGAGCAAACAGAATAGTCGGTTCTGGGCAATGTAAACCCCTCAAATTATTCATCAGTCACCTTTGCATCCATTAAAAGTGACAGTCTGGTGTGAAATTTGGTCAGGAGGAATCATTAAATCTTAATTCTTTGAAACTGAAAACAGCGTAAGGGTAGCTGTCAATGGGGAGCGATATCGTGATATGATTGAAAACTTTTTAACGTCACAACTGCATGCTTTGGGCTTGATTAACATGTGGTATCAACAAGACAATGCCACATCGCATACAGCCAGCATACATATCTCAAGAAATGGTGATTATGATTGGCCTCCACGGTCGCCTGATTTCACTGCTCTGGATTTCTTTTTGTGGGGATATCTGAAAAGCAAGGTTTATGCAAACAAACCAGAAACGCTTGAGCAACTCGAACAAAATATTCTTGATGAAATTAATGAAATACCGCGTAAAATGTGTGAGAATGTAATGAAAAATGTGCTTAAAAGGGCTCGCATTTGTGAGGCTAACAGAGGCGGACATTTATCTGATATTGATATATATAATTGTCGACATTAAGCAAAACATTTATTAATATAAGATCCATTCTCTTTCATTTAATCAAAAATTATAAACAAAGAAAGTGGTATATCTTCCCAACGGACACCCTGTATTTACAATGTAGACCTGGTAAAACTTCGGTAAAATTGACCGGGTAATCACTCTTCTTTTGCTACCTCCCATACAAATGACCTATTTAATTCAGATATTCCTAGCTTCATATCCTGCAAACAGTTATACTGAATTCAGTCAAATTTATCACCAGTTGCGCATTTGTTGAACTATATGAAGATGGAGGCCATTGTTATGCCCTATCTGGTACCTCCCACACAAATTGATCGTTTAATGAAACCTAATTTTTCGCAGATTCGTAAACTAAGGTTATTTAATTTTTTGACAATAACAATGCATTACAATTCTTAGTAAGATTTGAAAAAAAAAACGACCGGAAAACCACGCACTCTCTAATAACTCTTATATGAATTAGCTAATTTAACCCATACATTCGTAGATTCATATCTTCTATTGAATTGCATCAGGTCCTACATAAGGTAGCATGCATCAGCTACTTAGCGAACTTTTTTTTTTGAATGAATGAAATAATTGAATCAGTGGATCTTCTATAATTTCTGAGCGATAGAATTCGGAATATTATAATTTTGCATCTTTTATTATGTTCAGAGCATTTTCGAAAAATCGTAACAATTTGCCACACCTCGTCTGGCACCCCTCATACTTTTGAAAAGATTTATCTAAGTGAAGATTCTGTGGACAAGTTACTATTTGAAGATTCAACAATGAACGACATTTCTAATAATAGGGCGCTCAACACATTTGCTTGTTGCAGCCATGACGTTGTATTCGATCCCAATCTTTTATCACTGAGCTATTTCTTGATATTTTTGAATATAAAATTGTCATAGGAAACATAATTTTAAAAATATGATAGTTAAAATAACAATTTGTAAGGCGCTTCCTGTTGTTTTGCTACTGATGAAATGGTGAAAAGATACTTTCTGTGCAAATTGCTGTCGCTTTTAATTAAATTAGCGCCGTATCAGTCGTAGAATTAGCGTTAACATCTGCTGACTGCCAAACTCATTTTTGCATTCAGTTAACTAGAATGGGATTGACTGTTATTGCCCATAATGAATGAACAGAATCCTCATGAATGTTGTCTTTCGTTTCCGTTTTAAAAATATATTTTAATAATGGAAATCGAATTCAACTGAAGTTAAGTACATCGTAAACTGAGGAAATTGGTTGACAGTGTGACGTTGGCCAAGTAATGAAGTGCGTTTACTTACAGCTTTACATATTTTGTATTATCGCACGAGGTGACACTTAAGTTTATTAGTTCTTTTCCAAAGATATAGAGGGCATTAAATAGTTTCTATGTTGCTGAACAGTGAAGTTCGTAAATTATCCATAATGTTTCTAGATGAGTTCAGAAAACTGTCGAAACAAAATTCAGATTGTGGTGAAAAAAATAACCATAATTTTGCGGTTACATGTAATATACAAAACAGTAGAGTTTTTGCGAATAGTTTTCTTTGTATTAGTTAATAATTATATATATTTATGTATTACAAATTACAAGACATTAATAACGTAATTTAAGAAAAAGTAAAATACAATATGTAATATTAAACGAGGATTTCGATCATGAAAAGTGATTCTATGTACGTGGTGCAAAATATTTCAAAAACATTTCAGGAGAGTTTTAAATAAAACCTGCCCAGTAAATAAAAAATTAAAACATACAAAAAATTAAACATGCATACGCAGTGCAGCAAACATTTTCTCCAGCCCCGAAAGCAATCACAAGATAATTAATCTAACCTTTTCACATTATTCTAATTAGAAACAAAAACCGCAACGGTATCGTTAAAAGAGCAACTGCCGACATCCAGACCAGGAAAGGTAAATTAATTTAATCAACACCACATTCATAAATGAGATGTATCAAAAGTTACCACCAACCATTCAAAATATAAATACCACGCATTCCATGAGCAATGTCCTTGTAACAGTGGCAAACATTATTGTACCTTCAATGTATAAAGAAAACATTAACTTGTTTCAACATCCTTTCTGCAATTAATCATACTTATGATTACGACGATGATGTCGACATCGGTTACAAATCATGATATAAACGCTGCTGGCAGGCACCAGGATAACGATGATGAGGATTACGGTGTTTGTTGGTATCGTGCAGAGAATTGCTTACATTGTTTGTGGGTGCGAGCGGAAAAATAATTGTTACAAACTCATAAAATTCTACTAATACTGTATAAAATACAAATTGTTCGTACATTGGACTTAAATGTTTAGTTGGGAAAACGGCTGTGTAACGACGAACATTATTCACTTAGAACACGAGAAATTTTCATAATACAGTTGTTAAACAGGAGACAAACTAAAAGCTAGACGAATGATGACTATTGTAAAAACTATTATTGTGTGCAAATGCTACATATGTATGTGCGCACAGTGTTTTTAAGACACTTGTGCAGGAATGGACTATTACACTACATATTGCCAAAGAATAGTGCCGGGGATGGATTGTAATATTGGGAACTTTACTTTACTCTCAAATGTGATCAGTTCTGGCAAATTGGCTATGAATGTACTTCTAAGGATTCTAAGTTGAGACATGATAAAATCAATTAATGTGCCTTTCAACGGCAACTATCACGACATGCCTGATGAATACTGCGAGTATTTGAGCAGTTGATATGTCTATTAGTCTTCCCAAACTGACGTTAGGCATTATTGTTAAACAGTAAGTCCCGTTCACAGAACATAAAATTAGAACGCATACTCGTACACCCATGATTCGTCACCAGTTATGACCTTTCTGAGGAAATCTGAATCGTCGTTGACGACGTTCAACAGCTCCTGAACGATGTCCATGCGACGTTGTTTTTGCTTAAAATTTAGCAATTTTGGAACAATCTTCGCTGCCGCACGTTTCATGCCTAAAACATCTGTAAAAATTGCTTGGCATAAGCCAAACGGTTTGCCAACATCATCAGCGACCTCTCTAATAGTGATTCGACGATTATCTAAAATCATTTTCTTCACTGCTTCAATGTTTTCATCAGTTGTTGACGTGCTGGGGCGACCAAGATGAGCATCGTCATTGACATCTTCTCGGCCTTCCTTAAACCGGTTATGTCACAATTGATCACACCTCGTATGACATGGCCGTTTAAAATTTTGAATGTTGTGTGGGCGGTACCACGTTCCTTTTTCCAATATTACCTAGTGGAGCGAATTATAATTCCGTGATTTACCGTAATATACGATTAAAGTTTTAAGCTTTTTGGTTTACTGTTTACTATAAGCTAGGGGTTTGTTTCTTTCCCAATATCATGCAGTTTCTCTACTGAAGCATGGAGGCATAGCTCAGGAAATCCAAACGAAGTTGCGAAGATGTGGGTAAAAATGATTGATTAGAACCTTCCCTAAGAAAATAAAAATTTTACATTACATCAACTATATAGAATAGTTTAATATTTGATGTATGAATCGGAATCGAAATTGATTGGGGTTTCGTTTCAGATATATGAATCAGAAAAGAAATTGAATGTAATGTTAGTTCGGTTGCCGTGTATAGAACTTTACTTCGAATAAGAAAATAGTGGCAAAACAAAACAATTTTCTGGTTTCATATCGGTTCGAGGACAACTTTAATTTTCTATGCCTTACAAGTTTTACTTTTAATTTCCTTTGATCCGTTTACAAAACATTTGCTTTACTTCGTAGGTTAATAATTATAGAGTTGGCATAACATAATAATCAATACACATTTGATTATATGCAACTTGACTAAACAATTGTTTGACAGAACTAGTATTGCTGTATATTTGATAGGGCGTTCTTTACACGGATACAGAAGGTTGGTACGGAGCGTGAAAACATTCCTCAACTATGCTTCGATGAAATATCTTACAAAATTTTTTCAGGGAAAATAGCCAATGACACAAATAGTAATAAAGTAACAAAATGATTAAAAATTATACGGCCATTACCTTGAAAAGAGGAGGCGTATTTCCGAAATACGAGGTGTGTTCAAAAATAAGGTGCATTTTCAAATTTCGCTTGCTACGTACATTCGACTTTTGATTATTATTTTTTTATGTTGGTACTCGTACACTCATCTCGAAGATATGTTGACGATTTTATTCATACAGCGTACATATATCGTATGTCTATGATATTGAAATCAAAGCCCAATCATCCCAATGGAAGCGTCCAGAAGAGCCAAGACCGAAAAAAGCACGTCAAGTTCGGTCAAATGTGAAGGTTTTGCTCACTGTTTTCTTCGATTGCAATGGCGTGTGCATCTTGAATACTTGCCACAAGGAATACTACCTTGAAGTTATGCACCGTTTGCGCGAAGCAATTCGTCAGAAACGCACAGAATTGTGGAAAAACCAATCATGGATTTTGCGCCATGATAGCGATTTTGCACCAGCTCACACATCGATGCTTGTGCGTGAATTTTTAGTTTTCCAAAAACAAAACCACAATCATGCCTCAACCACCGTGTTCACCGAATTTGGCCCCCGCTGGCTCTTTCCTCTTCCCAAAACTGAAGACACCGATAAAAGGAAAGCGTTTTGTTACGATTGAGGAGATAAAAAAATGTCGAAACAGGAGCTGTTGGGTTGTTTCGAGGATTGGATTGGCATAAGTGTATTATATCTGAGGGGGACTACTTTGAAGGGGACAAGATAGTTATTGATCAATAAATAAATACTTTTTGAAAAAATTGAAAATAACGGTTATTTTCTTTTTTTATTTATTTTTTTTTGATCACACCTCGTATGCACTATTGCAGATATAAAGGTGAGAATTAGTACGTACTCGTATGCTGCTGATATAGAAAGGAAGATGTTTTGGGACAAAGCGGATGGTTCCGCGACTCTTTTCAGAAATCAGGCACAGCAGCCAAAGTAAAGTATTTATATTATTCATCAAATTTTTATATACTAAGCTAGGACAGGTTATAGGCGTCTCATCGGCAAACACAACTTAATACTGTGAATGACCATATCTTATACCCTGTGAGGGGTGTAAATAAATATATGATTTGGAATATATGCTATTAGAGAAAGGCACGTGGATGGCGCCTTGCTTTTTGTTTTAAATGGACATTATAACAGCCAAAGAGGTAAACTGATCGAGTACGAACTTCACTATCAATTACAAAATTCTCCTGTGTTACCTAGGTTAAGATTGCAAAAAAGGGAGTTATGCCGCACATTTAATAGACAGATTTAGGCAAGCGTTTCTCTTAAACTACAGGGGACAGTACTATGAGTTTAATACATTTGCTACCGATGTGGACAGATGTACATCATAGAGCGTCTTAAGTTTAGGGACAATCGTAACTGTTAGCCGTATTTAATTACACTTGGAAACTATTGAACAAATAGTCGATACATTGTCATTCAATGGAAATTCTATTGTAGGTTAATGGATGCATATTAATACTATATTACGGCTATATAAAATGTTTTTTATTCCACTCTTATTGTAGCTGGTAAATAATAAAGTTTGGATCCTTTTAACTAAAAATAACAACTTAAGAAATTCAACAAACAGTTGAATAATTTCATTAAAATATAAGTTAAGAATTACTTCAAAATTAAGTAATGGTTTGTATAGGAAACATTTCCCATCAAATTTAATGAAAATGACAGAAAAACGGAGATTGTGGATTATATTGTGAAATCTGCTATCACTGATGCAGGTTATAAGCAATATTCTGCATAAAATATATTCAGAAGTAAACAAAGTTTAATTGTTATAGGTGAATGTTTTCGCTATTAGTGTTATAAACAATAAATTTGCTGATGTTGATCACATCAGTCCTCTATAAAATTGACGTTTATAATAGCAACGAGCAACAAAAATTCTAATATTTTCCAATTTTAATATCTTCCATTCAGGAAACAAAATTATTGCAAAACAATTAATATATATTTATAATTGATAGGAAGGCTTTAATAAATATATGTACAATCAAGTAATTTAGTTACTCACCAAAGTAACGATGTACAAGAAAACAATAAGAGACATACCTGCAAAAGAAAATAATATAAATTAATTATCGAACAGTAAACAGTTTGTTAAAAAAATCCTCAAATGAATAATGAAGAATTGAAGAAATTTTGGGTGTTACAAAAATGACTTAAACAACTATCAGAAACGAAATTATACAGGGTTATCCGTTTAGTGGTTCCAAACAGCCCGTCACCTGAAGTGTTATTTATTTAGTGAAAGGTTTGCCACTCACGAATATGGATCGTTCACTAACCGAAAAACGTGTAAAAATAGTCAAAAACTTACTACAAAAGTGGTGATTTAAACCTGGGCAATTTCCGTGCGTTACGGGGATACAGCATACTGTGCAACGAATTGTCAAGATTATAAAGAAGTTTAAGGAGACTGCAAGCGTTGCAGACATGCCGAAAATATCGTCTCTGTTAGTGAAAGTGTGACGGATAATCCGAATTTCAATTTAGAGCACCATGGCGGTATAATAACTGCCTTTTTTGTTTTTTTGTGACCTTCAACTGAATAATATGAACTGTACAATACGTGGTTTCAACAATACGGTGCCACGAGCCACACAACACGACCTATTTTGGCTTTACTGCACGATAAGTTTCCAGATTATGCCATTTGACGTCATTGGACTTTTTTTTTGGGGGGCTACAAAAGACTGTATTCATGCGGATAATCCCTAAGCGTTGAAGCATTTGCAAATCAACGGTCGTCAAGTTATCGCCAATGTACTGCCCGAAATGTGCGAAAAAGTGATCAAAACTACCTCTAAAGGATACATCGCTGCAACCAATCTAGAGGTGGTCATTTATATGACGTTGTATTTCGTACATAATGGCAAGATTCAAGCATTATAATGAAATAAAAATTTCATTGAAATCGAAACTTTATGCGCGTTTTATTTGGATAACCCGGTATTGTGAAATCTGTATTTTGTATATAATTCGTCTCCAGATAATACCAATGTCACAAAAATGCTGAACATTCTTTACAAATGTAACAATTTTCTGCGTTTAATTGTAGTGATTCAAGTGAGTTCGACGAGATTTTAAAGCAGTTCATCAATTCAAAAAGGTGAGAATGCTTTTATAACTAAAAATTATTTAAATTAACTTTAGGATGTGCTTGAAGAATTGAAAAAGTTTGCAAGAATTGCTGGTATGGTGTGTTAATATATCAGCAATTCTTGCAAACTTTTTCAGTTCTTCAAGCAGGGGAAAATAGGATTTTTTCTTTAATATCTCTCGAGTTGTGGCGAATATCTGTAAATAAAAATTCTTCTTAGATTCATAAAGTACACCTAACTAAATACATAGGAGCGGCGACTACATATACAAATTATGATCGATAATAAACGAGTTTTCCTCATAATTATTCATTCCTCTACATATTCATAAACCAATCAATCTCTATTTATGGACTCCATGCTGATAGACATCGATCAATTTAGTTTACGTTTTCCCAACACTCTTAACACTATTAAAAGTAGATATAGTTGCTCTTAGTTTGATTTCGATGCGACCATCAAATATCTGTTTGAGCGGCTAACTCCTCGATGTTGAGTAATCAATAAGTCAGGAAAAATCTCTTGAAATAGAGTGTGTGAAAATTCACTAAAAATGTGAAACCCTTCACCATTTATGAAATACGATTAAGTTTTTTTATTTATCATTCAATTCATTAAAGCTATGTAAAATGTCAGTTGGTTCCAGCATTTCCGGCTGTGAAAAATATCCTTCTGGCATGTTAGCTATAGCCATGACTCCAATTGATCCTTGTGGTACATCAGAAAGAGTGTGTGTTTAGCACACTTCCTGACCGCAACGAATCTGAGTGGCGTGGTAGTATGTCAATCGGTAGTCTTACTTGACTTCTTAAACCAGGTAATTAAGCACTTTCCAATATTTACCAATATTTTGTGTGATCAGAATTGCCGCTTTTGGAGTACAGCGAATTCGAAACGCAAGCGTCAGAAACCCGTTGATTCAGCTATAGAGACCACGTGAGCTAAACATAAAAGGGGACGTGGTAATGATATTCATATTGAATCCAGAGTTTTATATGAACATGTTGGGCAGCTTCCCCGGCGCATTTGAGAGAAAAAATTAACCTGAGAAGTCATAAGAAATTTTACATTAGGGTGATGTTATTTTTAATACAATATAATAAACATATTTCCAATAAACGTGCTTCTTTTTCAATCGATGCACTAGAACTTTTCATTGGAAACACAGTTTTGCCACATTTTGAAAAATAAGTCTTATTAGCTGATATGTTATTACATATGATATTATTGTAAGAAATATAATTTTATCTGGATTAGTGTGACCTCAACCGAAGACAACAAGTATACTTAATTAAAATGATAGTTAATAAGTACACACTCTTTAGTTTTCAACACAAAATGAAAATAAATAGCGCATTGAAGTTTTTGGAAACCCTTACAAAATTTTATACGACAGCCTCGAAAGTGAAAACTCTGCTCTATGTGCTGATCATAATCGATGAATGATTACTTCTTAACTCTAGGTAAGCAAGGATTTGGCATCCAAGACGCCAAAAGGCAATGTTTTTGCAAATAGAAAAGTCGTTTGCATTTTACCTTACAAATTTTTTGTACGAATATTGCATTTAGGGTCCGTTCGATTTATATTATTGGGGGTTAATTCAAAAATATAAAAGCAGTAGTAGCAGTCAGAGAAAATATGCCATATTATGGTAGTCAGACTTCTATTTCCAATCTTTAATTGATCAGACTACTTAGATTTTAATTTAGTTTTCTATATTTATATTTAATTGAAATGAACGCTTTATGAAAGAGTATGTTTGATATGCGAATTTGTCGAGGAATTGAAAGTATATAAAGGCTGTCCCAAAAAGAACTCTATATTTAAATTTGGCGCCATTCGAAGTGTCATTCTTTGACATTTGAAAAATTGTTATAGTTTACTAGTAGAAGGTACGAGGTTAGTAAAAATGGAGCGATACACGAATGAACAAGCATTCTCATTGTGAAATTGCTTTACCAAAATGGTGAAAGTTTTGTGGCTACAGTTCGCAAATTGCGATCAATTTGGGTCACAATAATGCTCCGAAAGAGTTAACTGTAAAGAGATTAATGGCTAAATTTGTAAAGACAACAACGCGCCTTCGATTAGGTTGATCGACCGAAAATGTCGCAGCTGTACGTGATGATGTCGCTCAAACTCCATTCACCTCAATTCGACACCGAGCTCAGCAAATTGGTGTCTCCAACTCCACTACGCAGCGAATTTTGACGAAAGATTTGCATCTTCATGCATACAAAGTTCAATTGGCTCAGGAACTGAAGCTAGCTGACCATGGACAGCGAAGGGAGTTCGTTAATTGGGTATTGGAGAGACAACATGAAAATGCTGGTTTTGCCGATAAAATCATCTTCAGTGACGAGGCCCATTTCCATCTTGATGGCTTCGTCAATAGGCAGAATTGTCGCATTTGGGATGAGGAAAATCCTCGAGTGATTCACGAGAAGCAAATGCATCCTCAACGTGTCACTGTGTGGTGTGGATTTTGGGCTGGAGAAATCATTGAACCTTTTTTTTATGAAAGTGAGGCATGTGAAGCGCAAACAGTCAATGGTGTTCGGTATCGTGAAATGATAGCCAGTTTTTACGCGCCTGGAATTGAAGAAATGAATGTGGAGAGTATGTGGTTTCAACAAGACGGCGCCACATGTCATACAGTCAGAGAAACAATTCAATTGCTGCATCAGTCATTTCCCAGTCGTGATATTTTGCGTTTTGGAGACCAGAATTGGCTGCCTAGATCGTGCGATTTAACGCCATTAGACTTTTATCTTTGGGGTTTTTTGATAGTTTTTTTGATGGTCGATGGTTTACGCGAATAAGCCGACGAAGACTCAAGCCGTAAAAGAGGAAATTGGACGCTGAATTAATGAAATACTGCAGCATTTATGCAAAACGGTCATTAAAAATTTCATTAAAAGATAGCGTGTGTGCCAGCAAAGCCACGGCGGCCATCTGCCCGATGTGTTGTTCCATACATAACCTCATCTACTCTACTCTACATCTACTACATCTACTTTACGATATAATAAAGTTTCACGATTTTTTTTTTTAAATATCTGCGTTTTATTTAAAATTTAAATCTTGCGTTCTTGTTGGGATACCCTTTATCATCTATTTGCTAGTATCGACTTGCATTTTTTTCATGGCCCAAAAGTCGTAAATTTTTCTTGAGTTCGTTGATACCGAATATCTCAAATTTTATGTAACAGCATGAAAATTTTATTACGTATTATGAAACATCTTTTTTTTTTTTTGTTTTTGTTTTTCAAAGCACTGTGCAGTGTTCGCAGTACGATTTAAGGAGGGTATAGCTGAATGCAACAAAGGCATATATTGTGGTATTTCATACTAATGTCAAAGTGTCATAATCCTAATTATAATGTTTATTCAGTAGAATTACCTGTCCTTATGGCAGGGTATTGAAATAATAACACACACTCAGAATTTAGTAAGCACAAACTCTCTCACCCAGCAGTGGTCAACTATATTCTTATCCCCCCTACTTATTCCATTGTAATATGGAATACCACTAACCAGTAAAAACAGATTTTTTATATTTTTAAGCGTAATAGGATTAATTGTAATGTAAGTTTCACTTTCTTGGCTAGTTACATGTATAAATTTGTCTGTGAGTTTCCCTTTCCCCTTTTTTGTTCGTGCAACAGATGCGATGTGCATCTTAGCGAATCTTCTTGCACATTTCTATTTAATAGCCTTGACTGCAGACATTGACGAGCAATATGTTTACAACATAAACTCTTCCGATCAATTAAATATGTAATCACGTTAATGGTATGTCACTTCACGTCATTTTTTAGACAACCAATATTCACATTCACTCAAAATTGCTCAATTTTTTTTCATCTTATTTCAATCTACTTATAGTTCTACAACATAGATAGCAGTTCTCAAGTGCAATGTAATGATGAGTAAGGCAAAATATTACAAGGTTTACCACACGCTGTACCTTTCGCACTAACAAACAAGGGGATTCGAAGTAGTAGGTTTTAGAGGGAACGGTTTGAAGGCAAAATGTTTGAGGTAAGTAATATTTACGTCACGAGTAGTGATGTGTGCTTAGAAGATTATATAAGCACATTGTAGAAATATTTCGACACAATGGATATTTGTGCTTCAAATTGCAAAATATAGAAGACATATTAATTAAAATGAAACAATGCGAATATCAAAATAGAAACCCGTACAAACTCAATGAAAGTGAGAAGCTCCTCATATCCAATTTAAGAATGTAACACAATTAATTCTTGTTTTTATTATTATTTCAATTGGATTAATAATGCTACTTGAATACAATGAATTTAATTGAACTTAATATAGAAATATTTGTAATTTGTATAATTGCGCTGTTTCAGGTTCAATTATTTTAATTGTGAATACATATCACGAATTGTAGATAATGAATTACAGTGTAAAGGACACTTTACCCCACCTATTTTGTATGCAAAAATCTCAGATGGCAACATGATGGTGGACGGAAGTGTCGACGTTGGCCTTCGCAATACCTTCCACCCTTCTTTCGCCAGCCATCAGCAGGATCTATTCGCTAGCCACCTTCCTATAAAATCTGCATTGTAATGTAAATAAGTATCAGTATAGAAAATTAGTCAGAGGAACTGACTTACATATACGTTCACACAGTGCCCATTTGCATTAGTGCAAAACGGTGCAGAGTGCCAGAAAGGACATGGTAAATCGTTGCGTCCTTATCAACAGCTGTTCTGAATGTGTACATACATTCATCTATTCGTACGATTGAGAGCAAGATATGTATTCACGAGTATGTGGATTATGGTAGATCATAAATTTGTGTGGTAGATATCAAAAATGACTGAGATATCTGGTCGATTAAATACTGCACTTAAGGAAATCTGTAAATTTGTATGGAAGGAACCTAAGAGGGCTGTAACAATGCGATTCATTTTCATTCCATGATACCATCAAACCTTTGATGTGTACCAAATAGAAATTTAGTGTAACTGTATAGGAGATATGGAGCTAAGAGCAGTTGGCTTAGATGGGGCATTTGTATAGGGTTACCAGAAACGGCATAGTTAGTCGGAAGATTTTCTCAAAATTTATGAAAGAGGGCAAAATAGTACTCAAAAATGTAGATCGCCACAGTGTATATGTATGGGAAGTACCAGAGGTGGCGTAACAATGTGATCCTTTTCCAATCTGTCATACTGGTTCAAAAAACGCTCAATGTGTATCAAATCAAGCAGAATTTAGTGTAGCTGGGTGGAAAATACGATAATATTGATCATTTGTGTGGGAGGTACCAGACAGGGTTTGGCTAACAAATCGATTTTTTTTACAGATTGTACCAGGAATTATAGGTCAAAACAAAGCAAAACGTTGAAAAAAATGTATTTAGCAAAATAGGCCAGTTTGAATGACTGCCTCAAATTTTAAGAAGTTTCGTAAAGACTTACGTCGGTTATCGTGTGCAGCAACCGGTCAGCCAGATAGACGGACATCACTCCATTTGGTCAAAAAATTACCTGGTACCTTAAACGATTCCTTCTAAGTGCTATATTTTCGCCTTATCAAATTATTTATATATATCCTCAACTACCCTTTCCTTTTTTCATCGTAGACTTGTCGTAATGATCCCCTGCATCCTAAATCTCCGAAAAAAAGCTGGTTCTTCCTATTCTCCCAGTGTGTTAGAGTATGGGCCCAATAACGACAAAGCAATAAAATTATACAGATGCGCAACTAAATTTGGTTCTGAGCCAGATTGTTAATCCAGAACTTAAATAACAGGTTCTCATAGGCAAATATTATTGGATTTCTCGAGTACCTTGGGTTGTTCCGTAGCGACCTATCTTGAAATAATTTTTCATACTTCAAGCGGTAGTTTAGTAAAATATGTAAAATTTTTGCAGAATATCTGTTGTTTTAAACTAACATAGGTACACCAAATCTTCACTTAATATGTATAATCTGGTCATTAAGAATTGCATGTGGAATTCTAGCAGCTTGGAAGGGAATCTATCTTCACACGCCCAACATCTTCACATGTTGCCGTCGTGAAGTTCGCAAAATAATGTTAGACAAATATGCAGAAATCTAAGATAAAAAGAAAGCTGTTTGGAAATTTTCACCTCCAGGTAAATCAGAAACTGCATTAAAGCTTTTGACAAACTTCAACAAGTCATATCGCCTTGATTTGTGTAAATATAAATAAAAAGAAATTAAAACACATTTAGTATGTGGATTTAGTGTTGGAAAGACTCACAAAACCAGCATTCACGAAATGCGACGATCAGTACGAGAACATTTTAGACCTACAAGTTATAATATATGTGTATACACTGCTTCTGTTTTACAGGAAGGAAGGAAACTTTGCAGCCGCCTCTTGAAAGAGCAGCATATCCTGGCTCAGAAAAAAAGTATAAAATTGCTACCATATCTTCATAAATACATCTAAGTTCTGTTAAACTCGTTCAATAATAAACTAAGCATCTGCATTCCTTTGTTTTATAAAACGAGCCACATGTTTAATCTTATGGGAGAGAAGAAGCAGACGAACGAACCCACGTTTTCAATTACTTCAACTCATTACTCATTTTTCAGTTTCAAAAGTAAGGTTAAATAAAACTCACACAATGCTGTGATTACGACGAAACTTTAATTTTATTACGGAACACAGCGTCATTTAAATGACCGCCTCTGATTTGGTCGCAGCAGTGAATCCTTTTGATGTTCCCCCAAAGTCATATTCGAACAAATACGTCCCAATGACACCTCCAGACCATAATACGCACCAAAAAGTCACATTTCCGAATGCAATGGCTTTTCCACAATCTACAATCTACACAATCTACTACTGGGTTCCCCGATCCCCATACGCGACAATGTTGCTTGTTGTCGTAACCGCCGAATGAGAAATGAGCTTCATCGATTGAAGGCCCAGGTTTGAATCTTTGTTTTTTTTCGGCTACTAAACGATTTACTCTCGTATATGGACTTGCCTTGTGGCCGCTAAACGCTGGAAGCAAGCGCGGCACCAATCTTGCGCACAGCTTTCTCATCTGCAAGTCTTCGGTCAATATACGATGTATAACACATTTTGAAATGCCTATCATTTCAGCTAACTCACGCACCTTCGGCCGACGATCATCCAATACCATTTTGTGGATTTTCTTAACTGTGTCGGGCGTAGACACCTCCATTGGTCGACCACTACGGTGTTCGCCTTGGCAGCTCGTACGGCCACGTTAAAATTCTACTACGCAATATTTTGTAGTCGTAAATGAAGGAACAGATTCCACCAAAATAAAATATAGCTCGGCTTTAATATTGGTGGACTGAGATCTTTCAAATCGAAATATTGAATTACATAACGGTGACCAATTTTTTGAAAACATATGTTTTATAGGGTTGCACTTTTCATCAAAATACTTTTTTTTTAAACTACTGGCACTATCCATACTTTAGATCGGCTGGTTTGGGGACCGCCCTCGTAGATGGTGAAAAAAATTCATCATTTTTCAAGGGGTGGCTTTAATCTGTATGTCTCGTTATGTAAGTGCGATTAGATTGCGCTAGATAACGTTAGAAAAATTAGATTTCGTACTCAAAAACCTGTTCAGATGATTGCTTGTCTCATTATTATTTGAGAGCCCGTCAAAGATAATTTGAAATATGAATAGTGTGTATGGTCCTGATACTATGAGACGTAATCACGTGCAAATTTGGTTTCTCGGATTCCGTTCCGGTTATTTTGATCACAAAGATGCACCATTTTCTGGAGGGACAGTTGTCGAAAACGTTGATAGAATAATAGAAATTGTTAAGACTAAACATCAAGTAAGCATTGTTTTCATTGCCCAGGAGCTACACATTGCACAAAAAACTACTTGGATTCGCTTGAACAGTGGTAGATACAAAAAGAATCGCGATGTGTGCTACAAAACATCATTTGCTGAATAGCAAAAAAATTCGACCGATTTGTAAAGCGGATTGTGATTCATAATGGAAAATGGACCACGACAATGTCAGTTAGATATGGTTGAAGTCGAATCGCTTGCTGGGACAAATGGTGGCCAACCCAGAATTGATCAGAAATGTTTTTAGAGAAATACAATAATAATCCGCCAGAAGATCCTGTAACTTGGATGATAGATGCTTATTCATCCGCCTTACAAGTGCTTACCACCTGCTCCTGCCTATGACTAATGATTTTGCTACTAAAACATTCGCCCCAAGAGATGTTTATTATTTATGTTTATTATCGAATAAAATTATGCATATTTGACATAAATCGGATCCTTCTAACAATGCTATATAAAGTTTTCAGTGTCATGCAAAAATAATTAACTTCTTTTCACCATGACTTATATTACTAAGTAGGCTTTTATTTATAGTCCCTTAAATCTAAAGAGGATTTTAGACATTAGACGTACAAATAAAGTAAAGCAAAAGCGAGTGTGTAAAATTTCGAGTAAATATTATATATATGTTCATGAATGCTGCAATAACATATGCTGGTAGAAAAAAACGCTGCGCACCAGGGCTGTTTTATTTCACTTTTTAATTCAAAATTATATGTTGTGGTGGTTCATAATAGATGCGCCAAGAATTATCTCAATTTACATATAAAAGATGAGAATTTCCCTGGAAAACGAGTCAATATTATGCACAAAACTAACCAATGTAATATGCTTAGTAAACCAAATACTCCGATAAAACCATCAACTTTTCTTAAGGCAGCTGTCACCTCAAACCTTGCAAATACAGGGTGGTGCAATAGAACGTGCATATTGCATCATCTTTTTTTGCGGGGTAGAAAAGGCGCGGGCGGGGGGCGCCTACATTGTTTGGTTGACGGGCTCATGGAGTTTTAGTCGCTATGAATCACTTCGATGGGAAGCGTCGCGCATTTTGCGTGCGCGCATTTTACGAGAACTCTAGTTCATATATTGCTACTAGGCGACTATATTGTGCTGAGTGCTAATTTAATTAAAATATGGGTAAAGCGTTTTGAAGAGACCGGTTCAACATTTCAACCACAAGCAAATGGTCGCCCAAGAACATCTAGGACCGAAGATGTTGAGAGAGTTATGGAGTCAGTACGAGAAAATCCACAAATGTCGACTCGCAAGAGATCGTCTGTCTTACAATTATCGCGACGAAGTTTGAAACGAATTCTAACATTGAATCTTAAACTGCATCCATATAAGCTGCAGTTAACACAAGAATTGAAAGAGTCTGACTTCATAGCAACGCTCGCATTTGCTAATGAAATGCTTAATCGATTTTCCAATTTTGACAATATCCTTTTCTCTGACGAGGCTCATTTCCTTATGAATGGGTTCGTAAACCGCCACAATTGTCGTTACTGGAACAGTGAAAATCCCAAAATCAAACACCAGAAACCATTGCATAGTCCTAAAGTGAAAGTATGGACAGCAATCTCTGGCAGTGGAATAATTGGTCCTTTTTTCTTCGAAAATGCGCGGGACCAAAACGTCAGGTTAATACGGTACGCTATGTTGAGATGTTGGACGGATTTTTGGCTCCAGAAATTGAAAGTTCAAGAATAGTGAATTCCAGAACTTGGTTCCAACAAGATGGAGCTACCTGTCACACATCAAATGACTCCATGACGGTGGTGAAGCAGATGTTCCCTGGCAGACTGATTTCGAAAAGAGGTAATATCCTATGGCCCCCACGTAGTCCAGACTTGACGCCTCTTGACTTTTTTTGTGGGGTACCTCAGACACAATTAAAGTCTATCCAAGAAACATCGTTCAGCTCAAGGAGAATATCCGTGGTGAAATGGCAGCCATAACACCAGTATTACTGAAGAAAGTTTTCAATAATTTTTATTTGCGGTTAGAGGAGTGCCGTCGTAGAGAGGATCACTATTTAGATGATGTTATTTTTAAAAAATAAACTCCATTTCTTACTCTACAATGCCTTAGATTTATTTTAACCATACCTTTTGTATTCATTTTTTAATCTATTTTTTAAATATGCACGTTCTATTGCGCCACCCTGTACTTCGAGAAGGCGGGTAATTTGAAATCTAGTAAAGACTTCTAAAACTAATGTTCGGAGTAATCATATCAAATGGAGTAATCATACTAAATGTGGAAGGACTCCCATTCTCCTTTCACGGAACGCAAATAAATTTGTTTTGTATAAATTGGATGAGAAGAGGAGGTTTTTAACATGTTCTATTACTTGGCACGCAATAATACGACTAAAAGGTGTCATATTTGGCGGAATGTGTCCCTTAAAAAAAGGTTATTCACAACTAGCGAATTTTTTTTTCTAAATTGTTTGTATTTGTTTTTGCCAGACCGACCTAGTTGCGGGCGTGGTTTCTGAAAAATACTAAAAAGTATAAACTTTCGTTTGGAAAAGAATAATTAAGCCAAGTATCGTGTGAGAAGATTGTGTTTTCTACTTGCCCAAAACATTATCATTTGCAGGTGTCACAAATTTGTTCAGTCGAATGGAAAATTGATTCAGTGGCAAAAAATTGCTATAGAAATAATAAGTCCATCTGTGGAAAATTAAGTATTTTTCTAATTGTATAATCATTTATTTGTTAGTCAATTGCTGTATATACGCACATACTAGATTCATAGGGGAACATCCTCACAATGGGCACGGTTAGTAAATGTTACTAGGGAATAAAATATTTCGCTAGAGATATGTAATATGAGGATAGGTCGTTTTCGACACGCCCACCTGTGCTACTACGAATCAATACATTGTTCATGACTCTATGGAATGGAAGTGACACAAATGACAAAATTGTGCCTGCCGAAGGGGAGAAAAACAGGAAACATACTCGATTAGCATTATTATTTTTCAGTGACAATCATTGTTTCAGCGATCCTTTTCCACTATCTGCAATACATACTCGTATATGCAGACTTCGAAATTTGTATCTCCATTATTTCATATCTGGCGTGGAAATGTTGGCAATGATGTCATAGTTCACTACTGACTTCAAACCCAATAGCAATACAAGTTTACGAGTATATTATAGCTCAGAATCAACCAACACAGAATCAATCAAAGTTACACAAATATATTACAAATAAGACTCATATCGTGTTGCTACTAATAACACGAATTTCCACTCAAAAAGAGGGAATTTACATTTCTCCACAACATTTCATTTTGGCGACAAGTTCTGTTTTGCGTCCGTTTTCTTATTCGATTTTCGTGTCTGTATAAATTTTTAAAATTTTGCCACATGCAAATTTCCTACAACTTTCCCCCATATTTGTGTTTACCCAAACAATCACTACATGCTGCCGGCAAGAGGTATTACAGCACACTTTGCAGTCGTGGTGAATGGATGCTGGAATTACCCATAAATGGTAATCTTTTTATTTGTCAACGGATATTTGTCGTTAGCCACTCGTTGAACAAACTTAGTCACTCTCTTTGGCTTCCTACACCTCTTGTACACGGGTTTCTTGTAAAGCTCTTTATCGGATTAGATGACGTTTAAATTTACAATTCAAAGGACTGTTGTGTGGTTCGAACTAATGACAATTACGATGGTGAGGACAATAGCGATGTTGTCGATGTTAATGTCATGGTGATAAGAGGGGACTGAAATACTGGGAGCTGATTATCAGGAACAAAAGCAAAAATCAAACATCTTTACTACACTCAAAAAGCTAACAATGAAAATCAATTTAACTTTTTGTTTAAGTTCTCTTCTAGTTTCTACCTTAAGAATTTGTAAGTTAAAGTACAAGAGCAAACAAATGAAAAACTTTGAATTAATTAATTTTCTGTGTTTTGACGCCTTAGATGAGCATACCCGAGCAATACATACAACAATGATAAAGCGCTAAAACACAGTGCATGAAAATGTTTATGGTTATGGGAATAATTCGTATAAATTTGAGGAATGGATACGGAAATGAAATATTGATGGCAAGTACAATAAAGCCAATAAATTTAACACATCTTTCAAAGCATTGAAGTCTATAGAAAAGCGCCGTAAACTTGACTCTGAATTTGGTCTTCACTACCGTATTTTATTATGTTTATTTGTGCCTCAAAACATGTGAAAACTGCATCACGACGGATAATGAGCTTGAAGCCGCATGCAGAAAAAAATCAAGATCATCGGCGTCCTGTGATTCACCCAAATTCGTCATAAAAGACTTCAACAACGGCGCAGCAAGCTAAACAATTAAAAAAAAAATCTGACCCTTACATCAAATTCATTATCGAAATCGTTTAGGCTGCAGCACGATATTGCCCTTCGTCACTCTAGGAAAGCCAGCACATTTACTGCTTTCTTAAAAAGGTAATGGTGGGTTTAAAACGTGTATGAAAAGCAAAAGCATTAATTGTCGTATATTGTAATATATACAAATATTTATTTATTTATAAGCCTTTTCCCCAAAAATATTCATTTTATTTTGTCCTGAAATTAAAAGTACTGACGTCTTAAAAAAATTGCATACAGCGGTCCCAAAACTAGCCAACCTGACGTATAGATAGTGGCAATAGCTTGAAAAAATTATTTTTGTGAAAACTGGCAACCTTATACAAACATATGTTTTAAGTTCTGAAACGCCACGTTGTTTAATATTTTAATTTCAGACATAGAATAAACTATTTCAGTGAATTTACAAACATGGAAAAAGTTGGTCACCGTTATGTAATTCAATATTTCCATTCGAAAGGTCTCAATCCAGCTAATAGTAAAATAAACCTAGATTCTTCTCTGGGGGAGTCTGCTCCTTCGTCGTTTATGACTATAATATATTGGGTAGGAGAATTTAAACGAGGCCGTACGAGCTGGCAAGACGAACATCGTAGTGGTCAAACAAGTGAGGTGTCCATGCCAGGTACAGTTAAGAAAATCCACAAAATGGTGTTGGATGATCGTCCACTGAAGGCGTGTGAGCTAGCTGAGATCATAGGCTGTTCAAACAGTGATAAACATCGCATATTGTCCGAAGGTTTGAAGATGAGAAAGCTGTGTGCAAGATGAGTGTTGCGCTTGCCTCTCAATAGAGCAAAATAGTGTCGTGAAATATTATGCTTCAGTAGAGTGTTTGGCGATGTTTCACCGCCGAATTTTTGCATCGATTTATAACCATGGATGAGACATTGGTCCACCACTTCTCTCCTGAGATAAAGCAACAGTCAAAGCTGTGGACTGGAATGGGAGGCGATGACGGTTCCATCTGCCGGCAAGATCAAGGCCCCTGTTTTGTGGGATGCGCATGGAATTATTTTTATTGATTATCTTCAGAATGGAAAACCATCAACGGAGAATTCTATTCTATGCTAATTTATTGAGGCGTTTAGGTAATGAAATTACGGAAAAAGGCCGCATTTGGCGCAAAATAAATTATTGTTTCATCAAGACAATGGCCCAATTCTCACCTCCACTGATACGATGGCCAAAATTAATTAATTAAAGTTCAAACTGCGTGCACCTTGTTCGCCAGATTTAGCTCTTCCGTAATATTTTCTATTTCCAAACTTGACAAAATGGCTCGATTGTAAAATAATTGCCAACGATGAAGAGGTGGAGCCCGCGTTGATGACTATTTTAAGGAGTTTGCCAGTTCTTACTACAAACGGGGATTGAATATCGGTAGCAAATGC
The DNA here is from genome assembly GCA_019455685.1 of Philornis downsi. Taxonomy (NCBI): domain Eukaryota; kingdom Metazoa; phylum Arthropoda; class Insecta; order Diptera; family Muscidae; genus Philornis; species Philornis downsi. The sequence continues at coordinate 895,866 of JAHXMU010000031.1, read as the reverse complement.
GTATCGAGCTAATAAGAGATTATGTAGAAAAGTAAAGAAAAATTTTCCCCACTTTTTTTTTTGTATTTCCTTTGTCTGGTCGGTTAGTTTTTGGATCGCCATTATATGGTTCTGTGTATAGTTGGAGGGATTGTTATATAGGTATATTTATATGTTATTATATATTTATATATTATTACATATTTATTTTTATATATTTTTTAAGATTATCCAGTATAATGTCGGGAAATTAAAAGACATAAATCCGTAACAAACTAAATTTTTTCCAATTAAGTATGAATGTTTTTCCAATACAATACTTTAGCAGCTAATTTTGTTATATATCAAAACCATTATACAAATTTCAGTTTGCTGAACTTCCAACATCCTTACGTTATGTTCTTGTTAACTATCATGCAATAACATATCATTTGTCGAATGATAATCTTGATGTGTCTGGCGAACGATTCGAGTAATTACCAAGTATTGTAAATAAATTTAAAATAGGTGGTAGGAACCGCCTATTATGAGTGAGTCAGAAAATAGAATGCGTGTAAGCTCACTGAATGTGATAAGTTATCTCGTATCTCATTCACCGAATGCAGGGGAATTTGTTTTTAATAAATAAATAACAAAATTATAACAGTTTGAAGTCCTCCGTTTAGTAATTAGTACTCCTCCATTGATTTTTATCAGATCTCGCAATACGTAACCTGATACATGTGACAAACTACAAGTTTTTCAGTCGAGATACTAAATTCCTGATACATTTTTCCTGATACTAAATATAGATATGCGGTTGACTTCTCCACATTTTACCAAACATGATACATAATATAATCGACAAATAACTTTAGCCCATTAATTAGTAGTTACGAAGAAAATTAAATTTCGGCATGCTGGTTAATTTGTATGGAAGCACCCACTTTTCTGGGGCCTTACTTAGGCAAATGCTGAACCTATTCTAAATTTGATTAAATTTATTGCACCTAAGTAAACAACAATTGTCTAGTTTAACATGGGTCTCGCTTTAGCAGCCTTACTCACGGTGAGCCATCAGACATGGGACTGTTTTTGAACGCGTTTGCGACAGCCAGCGCCCCGCATTACTTTCAGAAGACCCTGAAGCAATGCAAGATCACTGAAAACACGTGTTCGGGCAATTACAGCCAGCACGATGCTCCCACAAGGGGCCCTACACCACGATCAGGCAAGAACAAATAGTTCTTGCAGCCCCTGATCTCCCGTGTTACCAGAATATAAGAACCCTCTGGTCAGGGTTTCGCAGGCAACGGCTGCTCCAGTTTTGCTACATTATACCTCGCATGGAACTGGTCGTCCATCGTATGTGCTTGCATGAAACACTAACATGCACCTGCAATAGGTTGAAGTTACGCGCCCTTGTACTACGCAAGCGCATACAGAAAGTAAAGGATAGGGGAGAGGACAAGAAAAGAAGAAAAAATAAGAGGGATGCTGCTACAACCCGTGGACGTGGGAACGTGCACATTGTGCATCTTCACAACAGAGCCCTTACCTCCTCCTCGCCGTGCACCTAAGTAAAGCATAGGAACCCAAAATATATGGGTTAAATGGGACATTCGTATGGCAAGTACCAGAAGGAATTGGTCGTATAGTTCAGGCTACAGCCAGTCAAAATATTAGGTGTACTAAGTTCTAAGAAGGTCCATAAAAATTTACAACGCATACCAGACAACAGGACAGACAGATATCGCTCGATCGACTTACAACATCGTAAAGTCGATTTGGTTAACAGATAATTTAAAAGCTTCCTTCAGGGCATTACATGATATGTACTTTCATTCCTTCCAGTGAAGGTATAATCGGGGCCGCTCAATAAAACCCTGGAAAAAAAGTATATTTTTTTCAAAATTCGTTTGCGTGTTGTATTTTTGAAATTGTTATCTGCAATCTATTTTTTTGTGTAACAAATGCAATAAATTTCAGTAAGATCTTATTGTTTTGGATAGATATTTCTTACTTCATTGTAATATATTTTAATCCTTTATTTTTAATGAAATTAATTTTAAATTTTAAGTTTTGGATTAAAGTTCAGTGCAGTGTTTTTGTAGTAAATAACTTGTGCTTTACGAATAAGATAGTACCAGTCGGTTTTAATGAAACTTTCTATCATTCTCATCCCCATCAGAGTACCGAAGAGATCTATCGTTTGATTTAAAATTGTTTGGTGAGTTTTTGCCTTTTTATACTAAAGTTTTAGTTAAGTTCAGTTTCATACTTGAAAGACGTATCAACTTGCTAGGAAACCCAAACACAGCCATGGCCGCTAACAAATTTTGTAGCTGTAGTAACTGTAGTTTTTCTTTGATCTTTTTCACAATTTACCACAGCGTGAATATCTCGTCAGTTGGCAGGACATACAGGTGTATTGGAGTAATTTTATGTACGTCTGAAAGATTTTGATTTATTGCATACCAAAATCACACAAAATGCAATATTTCTTCCCTTGTGTGAAAATCAGTGAAATCTGCAAAGTTTTGTAAAATTTGAATTGTTCGTTGAGATGAAAGTTGCCAGAATTAGCAGATGCTGCTTTTTTCTACTTCTCGATTTCTACACTCCACTGATACTCGCTAGAACATGATTTGACAACTAAGTGTTACTGACATTAAATCGATGAAAACGTACTCGAGGTGATGGGGCAAGTAGTGTACCCACTTCACAATTCTAATTGATATCCCTGAGAGTGAAAATATCTGTGTAAGTAGCAGGATGTTTGTCGGTGTCGGTGTGAATTGCTTGCGCAGCAAATGTGCTAAGTGGTTAATTAAGTTGCAGTGGTATCACTGCAAAGTTTAAGCTGTATGGAGTAGATTTTACAATAGATCTGTTATTGGCTTGAATTGGAAATTAACTGAAGGGAAATTCTTAAGACGCATGTAGAAGATGAAATTTTGTGAAATGCTCCTTAATAATAGAACAAAACTAATTTGTTGCAGTTGACTGATTTTCTAAATAAATATGGTAAATAAGGAAATTAAAATGCTTTACTAATTTCACAAAGGAAAAAATAATTTTAACTACATTGACGCGTGCATTGGAGGGTAGCTTCGATGCCGACAAAGAAAGTGCAATGAATAATAATAAAATGGAATATCTCACATGTATTTGCACTGCTATCCCGTTGGCCGGCCGATGTCTTAGACAGATATAAGTTAGCACTACAGAAATCTAAAGAGCTCAATCGGAGCTAACATGCAGGGATGCATGAGCCCGAATGATAAATGACAACAGATATACATAGATATATAGTCTGGCGGTTTAAGCCCATTAGCTTATTTTACCCCATACCTTAGATAGCTATCTCTGGCCAGGCTTAAAAATGTTTGGTTCCCCTTTCTCTGTCAGAGAAACATCGTTAAAAATGTAAAGTTTGATATTTTGCCATTATATGAGCTACATATACTTAGAGTGCTCGAATTTTCTGGTTCTATCCGATCCGTAAAACTCCAGCAGAAATTTAAAATTTAAAAGTGACATCAGTATAAGGATGCAAGCGATGGAAAAATGTCACATATAACAAAACATTCACGTATAAATGCATGCATTTTGATATAGATTCGTATTTAGTGAAGGACTTAGGCACTTTGTGCTGTGGTTAAACGCAGTAAGCGATCAGAAATCAGTCGAACTATTTTTTCGTCTCTCGAATTTGTGCTCTTGACTTGAAGCTAGGGAAAGAGCTGGAACACACATTTTATAACTGAGTTAAAAATACACACGATAACAGTCTTGGTCATGGCATTAAAACTATTCTCAAAGATTTTAATGTTGAGGGAGGAAGGGAAACTATTCTTAGCTCAACAAGCTGAGAATATCATGCAGAAATCAGTCAATATGACAGAATGCTTTATAAGGTACTCAGACTTGTTTGCTTCGCTGCCACGAGAACCATGGCAATGAGTAGAACAGCAGTTTCAGCATTCATAGCTTAGCCATGAGATAATAGATGCAACGCGTGATTCTGTTGAAACAGCTGCGTGTGTGATCAAATGATGGTAGCGTGAACTGGGAATACCGCTTAGTTTCTACATAGCGCAGAGTGAAAAAGGTACATAGCTAAGGAAGAAGAAAATTAAGTTTTAGGCAAAATTTTTTCACTTTCGCCCGGTGTGGCGAATAATTGTCACACTCAGATGGAGATGTTACCAAGTTCCTTTGACCAAGTAAGTTTCATAGCATTTTATGTCGACTGAGCTGAAGATTGAAAATGGGCTCCGTCTGGTACACTCATAACTTTATCGATTTTTAAAAACTTTATACCCACAACATGTAACTCATGGACTGTAGTGAAGTAAATTTGCACTTCTTATATTATTTTACATTGTTTGCTCAACTTTGAGGAAACCCGATCAAGTAACTATGCCCCTTCTGGTAGATCTCATACAAAATGACCTGTTTATCCCACGCATTCTTAGGTTTATATACTTTAATTTCATTTGCACACGCGATAACCATTTGCTAAAGTCCAGTCCAAGAATAAATAATTGACTGCATTAGCACGCACATACTGGATCCTCCCATACAAATTGCACGATTTTTGGAAATGCAGTCTTTCCTTTGTATTTCCTAATTAGTAGAAACCCTGATCTATGTTTCGGGCTACTGCTTGCCAATTGCGCCATATTCAGTATATAATGTAAAGGGTAATTTATTTGGTGGTTTCAAAACCGCCGGTCTGGCAAGACTGCCAGCTGTTAAATACCTGTCATCTGAAGTGTTATTTATATAGTGTACGGCTTGCCATTTACGAATATGAATTATTTAACAACCGACTGCGTAAAAATAGTTGAAACTCACTGTAAAAATGGCGACTTAAATGTGGGTACTTTTCGTGCATTACGCTGTGATTATAGTCGTCATAATCGATCTACTGTTTAAGGAATTGGCAAAATTATAAAGAAATTTGAATAGACTAAAAGCGTTACGGATGTGGTCAGACCTGCACATCACCGCAATGTACACAAAGTATCGCCGCTGCTAGTGCCGAAAATATTGCTTTTGCTAGTTGTCAATTGTTTCAGTAATTTGGCATATCCTACTGCTCATTATGGCGTAATTTACATTTGAATTTGCGCCTTCATCCATTTAGAGTCGAACTCACGCAATAATTAAATCCGACTGACCATTTACAATGCCGTAGGTATGCTGATTTTTCGAACAAAATTTTCTTTAGCGAAAGAAACTAATTTCTCACTCGGTGGTTGTATCAACAAGCGAAATATGGCGTTCGGAGAACCCAGAAATGATTGTAGAAAAGCTAATGAAACCGAAAAAAGTGACTGTTTGCTGCGCATTATGGTCTGGAGGTGTCATTGGGCTGTATTTTTGGGGAAAACTACCTCAAAAGCATCAACTGCTACAACCAATTCAGAGGCGGTCATTTAATTTGGCATTGTATTTCGTACATAATGGCGAGGTCCTAGCATTATAATGAAATAAAAGTTGTATCGTAGCTTTATGTGTGCTTTATTTAGCTTTGCTTGTATGTATAAAATTTCTTACGAGCCTGTAGTTTAGCACAATTAGTTCTACATATGAAACTGGATCTTACTACACCGTCCACACAATCAAACTGGTGTACATAGACAAATCAATGGTTCGTCTGTAATTTTTAAGCGGAAAACTTCAGAGAGTCTTAGTTTTACTCCTTTTGTCGTGCTTAATTCAGAGAGATCAAATACACTATAAGTAACAAAGAAACTGACAGGACTCATACAACATTACTCCCTATACGTACTCATTCAACGACATAATTATTCCTCATATTTGGTCAGCAAATTTACTGACTCATACCAAACTTTGAAAGTTTACTTTGACCTTTTTACGCGACTTAGTGTACGATAGTGTCAGGTACACAGGGATAATTTTGATGGTTCTAACACGGTAGAAATGCCAAATTTATTGATTCTACAAAATGCACACCGGTAACCAATTTTTGAGCCGAATTTGCTATCTTGCTCTATCGGTGTGATTGTTCGGCCGTCTGACCATGCATTCTTTTTATCAAAGTATGTACTAATCGCTAATATCCTATCAGTTCTTACTACAATATAGCCAACATATAAAAGAACATATCAAGCTGAAATTTACCGCTTCACCCGGCGACAACTTTATTGGATTCAGTACATATGATTTGGCTTGTTGGAAATTAGATTTTAGTTCCCTTTGTGATCTCCCTGTGTATCTCCTCATAGATCTTTTTAGGCATGCTTTATAGGGCCACACCTAATTTATTGACCCAACGTCAAAAGGGTGCCAGGCTCGGTTGTATGCTCTCAACAATTCTTATTTGAATTTAGTTATATTTAGTACATACAGAGTGGCGCACTAAATGTGCTATAATAGGAAATTCAAATAACTTTTTTTCAATCAATGTACGTTATTTATTTATTTTTTTGTATAGAAAATTTGATTTTATTTTATATAAATAATTGGTTTTGAAGATGTTAGACCGTAAATGGCCTCCACGCTCATTCATGCACATGCGACACCTGATCAGAAAATTATTCATTGCAGTCTGAAGGGTTGAAGCCGGGATCACCTCAATCATTGTTTTAAGGACTGCTTTATTTCAGCCAAATAGCTTGGTTTTGATTTGTACACCTCTTACTTGACATAACCCCGTAAAAAAAGTCTGGTGCAGTCAGATCAGGTGGCCTTGGCGGCCTACGGAGAGTGGAATTTCTGGATATTATTTTGTTTGCGAATTTTTCCTGGAGTTTCGCCATAACCGGTCCAGCTGGAACCAAATGCTGTTGAAACGCATAAGCTTTTAACAAATTGTGTCTCACCCGCACACATATAATTTTAAAACTGTAACAGGTAGTAAACAGAAATCCATTCTCTTAGTAACCTATATTTTAGTAAACTACATCTCGCGCTGTGTAAGCGCTGTCAGGTTACGCTGGAAGGCATAAGGCAGATAATATTTCTTACTCAAAACACTATTCAGACATTTTTGCGATACTGAGTTTGAGCGCACGTCATGGGATGGGCACCCTTTTGAAAATGTCGATGAAATAACATATTTTGATTGGCCGAGAGCTAACAAAAATAGAAAAATAGGTTCTATGTTTGAGTGGCACACGAATTAACGCAAAGAAACCTCATGAACCGAATTTCGATCTAGCAAGCGTTGTCCTGGTGTTTTCCACCAGGACAATGCCATACACATACATGAACAAGTTTCTTGTGCATCCATCTAATAGTCTAGACCTAGCTCCAAGTAATTATCACCTGTTCCTGTTTCTATCGCGACTGATGTTCCTGGTGACAAATTCGCCGCAAGAGAAGCTTGTGAAAATTGCCTGTCCCAGTTTGTTGCCAATGGAGGCGAGGGTTTCTATTAGAAAGGCATAATTCGGTCACCTTTAAAATGGCAATAATTTATAGAGCAAGACGTTGCATATTTGACCCAAATCGGATCATACTATTTATGCAAAAAAACGTCTTCAATATCATGCAAAAATTATAGCTTTTTTATTATATTTCGCATACGAGTATACATTGTGATTTTGTTGGGCGCCTTTTAAAGGAGTAATTGAAATGTGGCAGAGTCTTTCCACTATTGTTCGTCGAATTCGATGATGGAGCCTAATTTATGATCGGGTTTAACTAACTTTAATTTAACGGTCAACTGTGTCCTTTTCTCATCGTTGGTTTATTTTAGAGTTGTAATAAATTTGAAATGTGTGATTGGTAAAATATCATTTGCGAATAGCAATATCGTTTGTCAAGGCGTATTAGTTCTTTGTTTCGTCGATCTTTTTTTTCTAAATTTTTACCAATAACTAAATTTTTTGAAGAAAAAGGAGTTGTTTCCATAAGCGGACACTTGATGTCCACATAGCCTATACTTTTGCATCATACGCACATTTTCCATCGTTCACCAGTTACCTATTATGTTACTGGCATTAACAAAACAAATTTTCTTTCTCTTAATTTTGCCATTTTTAACAACGCTTAAATTTATAACCAACATTTTTGTTTTTTTTTTGATTCAATTATACCAAAAGTTACTAAATATTCAGCCCAGTGGGACTCTGAGCCTTGCATTTTGATGATAAACTCTCCTATCTCTCTCTCCCATATCCATATCCACCCTCATTGTAACAGGGAAATCCAACATTTAAGCAAGCTAAAATTATTTTCTGATAATTTAGAAAACAAAAATATGGAGATATTTTCATAATCATTTAACCACTTGCGAGTTTTTGAGTGCCTTCGCCAAAGATTGTATTTGACCTTTTTATTTTCTTCTTATTAAAATTACTTTCGAACCGGAGAACCATGATGGGGAGGACATAAGTCAGAGGATAAATGAAAACATAACAAAAAAGAAGTGCACTAATGAAGTATTTGAGACATTGCTAAGGGCATTTAAAAGCTTAAGACAGACAATATAGAAAATTATGGAAATGAATGTGACCAAACCCTTTTAATATTACATAATTTGTTCGGAGTGGCACGAAAACGGGCAAGACATGAAAGGCGGAATAAAAAAATAGCATACTTTTTCCGTAAGAAAATACTGATACACAAGTACCTAATTACATGGGACCTCTTCATGTACGAGTACATGTTCTTTCATTATTCTGCTTTTCACGTTTGTATAATTTTAAATTAAAATTTAAAATGAGGTATTTTCATCTCTTTGCGTTTGTCTTTCATCAAATTTTCTGATTTAATATACTCGCACTCAATTAAAGCTTAATTGTCGTAATCAAAATAACTAATTTATGAAGAAAAAAATTTAAGACGAAACACGAGAAAATCTTGATTAAAAACTGAGATTATAATTAGATTAATGTCTTTATTTACAACCATCCACCGCAATGTCAAGGCTTAAAATATCAAACAAATACAAACTTAGAATAAAAGCTAAGTTGCATATTAACTTTGGTCATATCGTCACGTAGACTAAATATCAAGCGTACAATGATAGTGCCTTATTCTTTGGATGTAATGCGAATTTTATTATCGACAAATTTTTCATTTTTATTGCAAAGTGTTGAATTGGCCGAGCTTCGAAAATGAAACAAGTAGGCAGACGTCATAAGTTTGGAAGTGTTGTGAACGATTTATCGACTCCTTGCCAAATAAATGGGGACAAAAATTGTCTCTTTCTCTATATACAGGGTGGCGCAATAGAACGTGCATATTGCATCATCTTTTTTTGCGGGGTAGAAAAGGCGCGGGGGGGGCGCCTACATCATTGGGTTGGCGGGCTCATGGAGTTTTAGTCGCTATGAATCGCTTCGACGGGAAGCGTCGCGCATTTTGCGTGCGCGCATTTTACGAGAACTCTCGTCCATATATTGCTACTAGGCGACTATATTGTGCTGAATATGGACTACGGCGAATTAGTGAAGCTCCGAGTGCTAATTTAATTAAAGTATGGGTAAAGCGTTTTGAAGAGACCGGTTCAACATTTAAACCACAAGCAAATGGTCGCCCAAGAACATCTAGGACCGAAGACAATGTTGAGAGAGTTATGGAGTCAGTACGAGGAAATCCACAAATGCCGACTCGCAAGATATCGTCTGTCTTACAATTATTGCGACGAAGTTTGCAACGAATTTTAACATTGAATCTTAAACTGCATCCATATAAGCTGCAATTAACACAAGAATTGAAAGAGCCTGACTTCATAGCAACGCTCGCATTTGCTAATGAAATGCTTAATCGATTTTCCAACTTTGACAATATCCTTTTCTCTGACCAGGCTCATTTCCTTATGAATGGGTTCGTAAACCGTCAAAATTGTCGTTACTGGAACAGTGAAAATCCCAAAATCAAACACCAGAAACCATTGCATAGTCCTAAAGTGACAGTATGGGCAGCAATCTCTGGCAGAGGAATAATTTGTCCTTTTTTCTTCGAAAATGCGCGGGGCCAAAACGTCACGGTTAATACGGAACGCTATGTTGAGATGTTGGACGGATTTTTGGCTCCAGAAATTGAAAGTTCAAGAATAGTGAATTCCAGAACTTGGTTCCAACAAGATGGAGCTACCTGTCACACATCAAATGGCTCCATTGCAGTGGTGAGCAGATGTTCCCTGGCAGACTGATTTCGAAAAGAGGTGATATCCCATGGCCCCCACGTAGTCCAGACTTGACGCCTCTTGACTTTTTTTTATGGGAATACCTCAAACACAAAGTCTACAGTAATAATCCAAGAAACATCGTTCAGCTCAAGGAGAATATCCGTGGTGAAATGGCAGCCATTACACCAGTATTACTGAAGGAAGTTTTCAATAATTTTCATTTGCGGTTAGAGTGCCGTCGTAGAGAGGGTCACCATTTAGATGATGTTATTTTTAAAAAATAAACTCCATTTATTACTCTACAATGCCTTAGATTTATTTTCACCATACCTTTTGTATTTATTTTTTAATCTATTTTTTTTTAATTTGCACATTCTATTGCGCCACCCTGTACAACAGGAAGATATATTTATATTGTAGCTATATATCAAAATATGGACTTGGTAGGGGATAAAAACTATTTCCTACAAATGAAACTGAAATTGGAGAACACATTTGAATGGAAAGTGTATACAAACAGTGACCTCCACCATCAATTGGAAGACGCATTGTTTTCTAGTTATTTAGTAGTTCTCACAAAAACCTGTTCCAATTCATATTTTGACTCTACCAATGCTGCGAATTATATTTGTATTTAATCCGAAAAACTTGTTAACAGATTTCTAACAATTTCAATAGTCTTCGTCTTCTTGAGATCAACCAATCATCAAAATACATATATTGACGTGTACTTACTGTCATCACTGCAGTTAATAAGCTAAGTTTTTTTTTTATTTAATAAATTTGTTATTTCTGTTGTAAAACTCTTTTCAAAATTTATGAAAATAACTTAACTAAGAATTTTCTAGTGAAATAACAAAACATGGTATTTATTTACCTAATACTAAAGAGGTATGCAATAACAGCATTAAATGGTAAATAACCCTGTTACTTTCAATTTACTAAAAACATCCTGCACTTATAATAATTAAATTAAGCTCAAGCAGATCATTAAGTACAACAAAACTTCAAGGGATAAGCGCTCCCCTTCTTAATATTAACTTAATTATTAATTGCTAATATTAAAAATTAACGTCTCATTTCATAAAATCCCTATTGCGGCCCATAAGGAGTAATCATCACAAATTTCAGTGGCTCCTTAAAGAAGGTAGTGCTTAAGAAACAAAAACGAATCGAAAAGTAGAAAAATGTTATAATTGGTTATGGTGTTGTGGTAATTTTCAAAACAATTTTCAAACAAATTCATTGTCTAAACTTCAACATTTTAGCCATAATTTTAAGATTATATACATATTTGAATTTACCATTGAATTTATATTAAAATTAACCTTTTTTGTACATTAAAATGTACTTTTGTTAGAATATTCTTGTGAATGAACCCAAATGTTTGTCCCTGAAGTGTTACATAACTCCATTGAGTGAAAATATGTGTACTAAATGTAACTGAATTCTGAATTGTAACATATGAAAATTAACTGTTGTCGAAAGTTCTGTAACAAGAAAAAATTACTTACAAATCAGATCTCAACTGGTAAGCACAACTCGTTGCCTCAATAAATCTCCTTTGAATTGGCACTAATTCTAATTCTCATCCTTTATTTACCGCCACTTGTAATTTCTGCACGATCAATTTGATTACATATAATTTCACATGACTGTGAAATTATATGATCCAAATTACAAGTTCCAATTTTCAGTTCTCTGGTAGAAACCAACTGTGAAATTGGTCCTCCTAAAGATCATTTCTATTGAATAATTCGCAATACAGTCCAACATTTACATTCCACAACTACAACGAGAGAGGTATCAAATTGATTAGAGGATTCCTCGCTACTCCCCCCGCTATCATATCAATCATCTCTATCAATCTATCACCACCTCTGTACACTCATATTACACATTTTTGCCCTCTTAAGAATACTTAACATTACAATTCGTTTATAATTGCAAGGAATTACATTTTGAACAATATTCTTAGTAGATATTTATACATTAATATACTTAAAAATCCAGAATTTTATACCATGTATAAATATATAATTTCTTCGAGAAGTTGTGATTACTTTCAACTAAGCCTCTTTCTCTATACGCAAAAAGGGAAACATGTTTGAAAATGTCGACAGTATAACAAGTAGAATATTTCCCCTTAGTTACGACCTCCATATACAAAAAAAATTTTGTTTTGGGTAACCACTATTATCGTACAAATGTATTATGCCATAGTACAATTTTAGGAACCCCATGGGGTTACACGTCTTTATATCAGGCAGCTTTTCAAAGAACTCAGTATCGTTTTCTTTCAGTAAATATGCCGGCATGGTGTCTTTAAAATTCATTCATTACATTATCATAATGAACTCTAATTTGTACCACTTTATACACTGCCGATCAACCAAATAGACTCACAGATTTTTTTTTTTTTTTTAAATTGAGTTTACAACTTTTTATATAAATATAAATGGGACATAGTAATTTTTTATTATTCAGTAATCAATTTAAAATTAAACAAAACAAAAAATAGCGTTCTAAGCTTACAATTACATTTAAAAAATTTTTTTTTTTTATGTTTACCTCAAAAAGTACCCTTTTTTATCGCTCTACCGAATAGACTCAAGGACTTTAATTATATCTAAACCACAAATTAATGAAAAAACAATGTAAAAAATAACTTTCTTATAATATTTACACGCTATTAATACTGGGAAAAGCCACCTTTATTTGAAATAACTTCAAAAATTCGGTCAGGGAGTGAATCGTAAAGTGACTTTAAATAGTCCAAGGACACTTCGCTCCAGGCGTTCAAAATGGCTGCTTTTAATGATTCGACGTTTTCAAACTGTCTGCCAGATTGATAAACCTTACGTCTACGATATTACGATATTTTCGATATTACGATATTTTCGATATTTTCAACTTTACATTTGGGTCGCTTATCCACTTTTTTACCACTCGAGAGGTGTGTATTGGGGCATTGTCCTGTTGAAATGTCCAGAGTAATGATCCAAAAATGTTCGAAAAATGGGGATATGCTTTTTGAAGCAGTTCTTTGTATTTATTTGCATTCGTCCTGGATGAAACAAATTGCATTTCAAATGGCCCATAGTAGGATATTGCGCCCCACACCACAACACCTCCCTCACGACTATGATGTCGGGTTAAAAAGAGTTCCTCCTTTCTTAAATCATGGAAGTAATAGTTAAAGCCATCTGGTCCATCCAAGTTAAAACGTTTTTCATCAGAAAAAACGATTTGATGCCACTCCCTATTCCATGCCATGTGATTGCGGGCATATACACAGCGATTTTGCCTACAAACATCGGTAAGCGGTGGTTTTTTTTTTATTTTTAGTCTCTTTAGATCTTTAGCTTTACAGATTACACGTCTCACGGTAGCTATACTGGCATTTACACCCAAATTTTGGCGAATTTTGACGGCAGAACATGTCGAATTTGACGCCTTTCGGAGAATCCTTCGCTCTTCGATGGTCGTTAATGCTTTTCTTGTCGGCTTATGCATATTTTTTCCATAACTCGATGGATTTCTGATAAAATGACTCACAACAGACTGACTTCTACCAATTTTTTCAGCGATTTGTCGAGTTGTCAGCTTACTGTCATGATACGCCAATATTTTGCCTCTTTCCTCCAAAGTTAATGTTGTACCACGATCCATTTTGTGTTTAATTATTTTTAAATTGCACCAAAAGAGTGTACGCAACTTTTTGTTCGAACAGCTAATCAGAAACTAAAATTACAGCCTTTGAGTCTATTTCGATGATCGCCAAAAAAGCAAATTTTTTCGACATTGTCAAAGCAAAACAAGAATATTTAATAAATGTAAATTTTTTGCATCCTCTTCTTATCGCAATTCGTTTGTCTATTGCTTTGCTCTAAAATAAATAACAATACTTGTTCTATAGCTTCTTCCACAAAGAAGATAATCAAAAATTAAAAGAAAAAAATCTGTGAGTCTATTTGGTTGATCGGCAGTGTATGATCTTACATGAACGGCAAATGGGCCACTTATGCACATATTTAAGACTAAAAGTATGTTTGAATTTTATCGAATAATTATATACCTCACAATCTAGAAAATAAAAAAAGTACGTGAACTGAGATTATTTCATTTTGCTAAAACAAACACCGTCAATAGGATGAGTAGTTTTCTTTCCTTGGGGCACTTAAACGGAAGGTCTAAAGTCTTCAAATATACTAGTTCAAAAAGCATTTTCTCCTAAATATAACACACAGAAGGGGTAAAGTACGAGAGCGCTTCCAAAATTAGCCAATTTGGCATTTAGATGATGCCAATAATTAGAAAAAAAATTGTTCTGGTGAAAAGTGGCAACTTTATTTAATATTATTAATATTTAATATTATATTTAATATTTTTATTTGAGCCACCAAACGTAAACGATCTCAGTGAATTTGTAAACATGGAAAAAATTGGTCAATGTTATGTAATTCAATATTTCCAACTAATATTAAAGCCGACCTAGATTCTACTGTGGGGGAGTCTGCTCCTTCGTTAAAGACTGTCAAGTATTGGGAAGCAGAGTTTTAGTAAGGTCATACGAGCTGCCAAGACGAACGTCGTCGTGGTCGACCATTGGAGGTGTCCACGCAAAATACAGTTAAGAAAAAACTACAATATGATATAAAATTATACATATTTCAAAAAGTGATATACTTCGTATATTGACCGAAGATTTGAAGATGACAAAGCTGTGCGCAAGATGGGAGCCGCGCTTGCTTTCAATAGAGCAAAAACAGCGTCGTGAAGATGTTTCTGTAGAGTGTTTGACTATGTTTCACCGCAATAAAGCCGAATTTTTGTGTCGATTTATAACTATGGATAAGACGTGGGTCCACCACTTCGCATCTGAGATAAAGGAGCAGTCAAAGCAGTGTACCGGAATGAGTGAATCGAGTCCAACGGAGGCGAAAACGGTTCCATTTGCAAGCAAGGTCATGGCGCCTGTTTTTGGGATGCATATGGGATGAGAGAATCGTGTCCAAAGAAGGCGAAAACGGTTCCATCTGCAGGCAAGGTTATATCGTGTTTTTTAGGATGCATATGGGATTATTTTTATTGATTATCTTCAGAAAGGAAAAACAACCGTCAATGGCGAATATTATGCTAATTTATTGTACCGCTTAGGTTATAAAATAATGGAAATGGACCGTTTTTGGCGAAAAAGAAAGCGTTGTTCCATCAAAACAATACTTTAGTTCGCGCATTCATTACTGCGATGGCCAAAGTTAAAGATTTAAAGTTGAAATTACGTCATCACACACCTTATTCGCCAGATTTAGCTCCCTAGAATTATTTTCTATTTCCAGACTTAAAAAAATGGCTCGCCGGTAAAAGATTTGTCAACAATGAAAAGTTGGGTGGAGTCTGCGGTTGATAGCTATTTCAAGGAGTTTGATAGTTTTTACTATAAATGGGGTATAGAAGCTATTGAATATCGCAAATATAGCAAAAAAGTGTATTGGGCTAAAAGCAGATTATGTTGACAAAAATGGAAAACTTTTCCCAACCTTTTTTGTGTCTTCTTTGTTATGTCGTAGCAAGTAACTTCTGACAAACTGGTTTGCATCAACTTTTAATTCGTCTCAGTTACATCTCCATAAAACTCCTTTAAACATCGATCAGTTTACGTTTTTTTCAAAAACATACTGGAAATTGGTGCAATAAAAGATTTTTATTATTTATTGAAATTTATTTGTTGTATGAAGTAGCTCCCAAATGAAATATGTTCCATAAAAGTAATGAAATAAGACAAAAGAGAATGCATGCATTTTGGTAGCTGTCTGGTATGAAATAAATCACACATTTTTGAAAGATACTTAACTTTTTACGGAATAGTTTTTTTTTTTTTTTGTATAACTCCCAAAAAATCGCCTTCGAAGCTTATTTCCCCTTGTATAAAATTAAAGTTATTTCATTTAAATTGGGATTTATTTTATTCAATAAAACCTTCAACCTTTAGGCTTTTCGACGGCGCCAAATAAGTTTTGCTGGGATGTGTAACATTTCCACAATTTCCTAGAAGATAATATCAAATACAGTACGCCTAAGCAATCGTTTACTTCCAAAATTGTGAAAGAGCGACCAATTATAAATCAGTAATGTATTATAATTTCTAAAATCGTTATTTCAGTAAAAGTTAAAATATCATACGAATATATGTTTGCTGCACTTTGTGAAGCGTTAATCGATTTTGTCGCCGAAGCCGAACGTTTTTAACAAAACATCGTGCTAATTTTTCCATAAAACATGGATTTTTATGACCTGCCTTTATGTCTATTTAACATGAATGTTTATTATAAAGGGTATCCCAACAAGAAAGCAAGATTTAAATGACTGATGTAGCAAGTGAATTGTTTCTCTGGCTGTATAACATGTGGCGCCTTCTTGTTGAAACCACATGCCCTCCACATTCATTTCTTCAATTCTAGGCACGAAAAAACTGGTTATCATTTCACGATACCGAACACCGTTGACTGTTTGCGCTCGACATGCCTCATTTTCATAAAAAAAGGTTCAATGATTCCTCCAGCCCAAAATCCACACCACACAGTGACACGTTAAGAATGCATTTGTTTCTCGTGAATCACTCGAGGATTTTCCTCACCCCAAATGCGACAATTCTGCTTATTGACGAAGCCATCAAGATGGAAATGGGTCTCGTCACTGAAGATGACTTTATCGGCAAAATCAGCATTTTCATGTTGTCTCTCCAATACCCAGTTAACGAACTCCCTTCGCTGCCCATGGTCAGCTGGCTTCAGTTCCTGAGTCAATTGAACTTTGTATGCATGAAGATGCAAATCTTTCGTCAAAATTCGCTGCATAGTGGATTTGGAGACACCAATTTGCTGAGCTCGGTGTCGAATTGAGGTGGATAGAGTTTGAGCGACATCATCATTTTCGGTTGAAGGCGCGTTGTTGTCTTTACACCACTAACAGACCCAGTTTTGGCAAATTTATCCATTAATCTCTTTACAGTTGACTCTTTTGGAGCATTATTGTGACCCCAAATTGATCGCAATTTGCGAACTGTAGCCGCAAAACATTCACCATTTTGGTAAAACAAGTTCACAACGAGAATGCGTTGTTCATTCGTGTAGCGCTCCATTTTTACCAACCTCGTACCTTCTACTAGCAAAAAATAACAATTGTTCAAATGTCAAACAATGACACTTCGAACGGCGCCAAATTTAAATACTGCTTTCTTGTTGGGACACCCTTATTATTATTCATATTGTTTATTTTTATTTGCAAAAGTTGCGTGTTTATTGTAGTTTTTTAATTTTTATCAATCGCCGTGGAACGTCAGGAGTAAATTTTTAACAATAAATTGTTGTGTTAATTTTGGTATTTCTTTTAAAAATATTATTTCGGTTTACGAATTTTTTTCTTCATCGACATTATTTTTTTTTATGTTGAAACTGAATTATCGCGCCACGATATCGATAATAGTGACACATTATGGATGCATTTCTGTCTCAATGACTACTGGAGGACCATTTGCCACATTCGATAGCTTTCTCAAACGCTAAGCTCCGAGAGATCTCTACTCTGTTTCTGCAAATAGTTGCTGGTCTCTTAAAATGTCTGCAATCATTTAACTGCATTTACTCTGCCACAACATAAATCTTTTTAAATGCAAATTCCAAAAGTAAGTAATATTCCCGCGTATGGTAACGCGATAAGAATGTGAAAATACACGCCTGATGTGTTGTGTTATACCCGTATGAATATTTACATAAATTTTATTAAAACTCGCTTTTAATGTACTTGAGCGCATTTACACATTGCAATTGCAGAGCAACTCTATAATGTCGATTACGGCGGTTAATATTTTGCAATATTAATTAAAGTAATTAAATAAATGTTAATGCTCCTACTTTACATTAACGAGTACTTAACAATTATGAGCGAAATGAATATTAACACGAATGGATATGATGCTAGTGCGTATATGCATGCTTCTATTATATATAGGGTGTCCGTTAATTTGTGATTTTTGGTGGACGTAATTTTTAGGGAAGTAACACGGTGGCAGGCGCATAGTGTGAAGATTTTCTGATTAACATTGCCGCGGCATAGGAAGTCTGCGCTGTAAATACTAAAATAAGGGAAACAATACAATTACATTTATTTTGTACTATTTCATAGGAAACTTATAACCTATCGGAATTATATCATTTGAATAACATAAACACCATGATTTCAGTAATAGAGAATCCAACATTCTTGTAACGTAATTAAGCCTTGTTTTTTGTTTTTTAAGTTTTGAAAATGATTGATATTCATTTCATATGTACAAATCTTGGACCTTAGTCTGAAACAAAGGGGGTGGAGTTTGGATAGCTGCCAAAATGTGTAAAGTCTTTCTTAAAGCAATGGGTGATTCATTTAGATATACTTTTTCTAGTAGGGTGTTTAATATAATAACCTTTGCTCATTTTAGTTATTACTCAACGAGTCATATGGATTGTTTTACAAATTAATTGAAATAAATAACTACAGTTATTTGAATAACTACAGTTAGCCTAAATTGAATTATAAAATGAACTTTTGTCAGATGGTGCAAAAGCCCACCTTATCCAATCATGATATAGAAAATACTCGGAGGTTTCGTGGTTGTGGTCGGCGAGAGCATAAGCCTCTTTATACTTCAACAAGCACCAGGACCACAATACAAGCCGCCCTCAGCCAATACCAATGAAAGTCTCAGATTCCTAATAGCCTCTTTTCTTTATCAGAGATTATCATTTCTCCAGTAAGTAAATTAGATACGTAGGACGAATAGGAACTCAGACCTCCTGGTTTTCAACCCCCTCAGTTGAGGCTAAGCTGCACCCAGATCGCCAATAGTGAATTGGAACCTGAGCTCCAGAAGAAAAAAAGGGATAGTATTTTACATAGGCATTTTATAAAAAATCAAATAGTGACTGTATTTTTCTGCAATATCGTTCGTTATTTCATCGTACAAAACCTTAATACAGCACAGCATCGACAAATTGTTCAGCTATAATACGACCAGTATAGTCATTTTGGTCAAGTGAATTAATTTACATATAAATTTACTCAACGTCCTTTTGTTCGCCCTAAAGTGTGCTAAGCTTCAGAAGGCGTAATAAAAACCTAGGATGTTATCAACAAATGCTTTGAATTAACGCGCAATACAAGAAGCGAAATTATAAATAATTTACTAAAATTACTCATTATAAATTACTCATTGCTTCAGCTTACAGATTGTAGAGAGGTCACTGGTTGCTTGCCAAATCGGCAAGTATACTAAAAGAGCAACGAGGGATAAATTTTACTGAAATTAGGTAAATTTTATGTAAGACAGGCATCTTGAAATTTATGACCTAAATTAGATAATTTGTATGGAAGATATCAGAAAGAGCGTGGTTATCCGATCGACTTTTTCATATTTTACAGAACATTATAACATAAGAAAGTCGACACAAATTTAACAAACTGCAGTTTACGATTTAGGAAAAATAAAGTTTCGATAATTCGAACAATTTTCATGGGAGATACCAGAAGGAGTGTCCGCTTTTCCATACTACTCATATCCGTTCTCAGAATTAGACTGATTAAACATATTATGTGAGGCAAATTTTGACTTAACTGTTTGAAAGATACGAATCTAAAGAAAAATATGTTAAAACTGCCATTTATACGGGCGGCATCGGAAGAGGCTGCGGTTGCTTGTTCGACTTTTATCCACCTTTACCAAGCATTACAAATTAACATTATAAAAATCAAGATTTCGCAGCCTACTAATTATAAAATGAAGAGGAAGAATTTAATTTCTGAAATTTAATCAATTCGTATGGGAGGTAACCGAATGGGCGAGGCAATGACGTCTATTTTCATTCTCAGGCGTTACTTCATCAAAAATATGGGGAACAAGTGAGTTAAGTTAGACACTTATACAGGACGTACCAGACGAAGCGGGTCACTTTTATTCTCACAAACCTGTTTATAAACCCGTGACCTGTGCAAAATTTGGTTTTATTCCGCATAATTACTTAAAAGATAAAGAAGCGAAGAATATACGATTTAAATCGATCATTTGTATTGGAGGTACCAGGAGAGGTATGGCTAAGCGATCAATTTATATCAAATTTTGTAAAGCACTGTAGAGCAAAACAATGGACAATATTAGAGGTTGCTATAAAATACGAATTGACCGACCGTGGTCAGGTGGTTAGAATACGCGACTATCGTTCGCATAATATCGAGTTCAACTCCCCATACAGTCACCTATCATTATTTGAGGGGCGGTCAGCTCGATGTGTCTAACGAGCACTTCACGTAGTCGAGTAATCTATAACTCCGGTTAATGCTTCTCAAATTGTGACTGTGTGTCGATAAGCTGCGGTTCCGGTTAGTAAGTTTAAAAATAAAATGCGTGTAAGCTCATTGAATGTGAGAAGGTTTCCCATATCTCATTCATGGGATGCAAAGTAATTTTTTTTTTTTTTTAGAACAACAAAATCTTTTATTGCAGGAACTAATAAAACGTTTTCCAACCTCCTAATTTTTTTTATTTGTTTTATAATATACGAATTAAGGGTTACAGGAAAAAAATCGAGGTATAAGAAGGAAATGATCGATAGAGCCCATTTAAAACCCCCGTCTACGATCAGGAAAAATTTTTTATGGAGCTTCACGCCAGTTATCGAGTCTAAACGGCATCCAGGGAGATAGGCACAGCATACTATACTTAAAAAGTCATGAAACGCTTTTAGTCAATAGATACTTGGTACTTCAAAAGCTTCCCCCAGGGCGCTACATAGCTGTACAAATGATATATACTTTGTTTTCTCCGCGACGAATTGTAAAATGATCGAAAATGAAAAAATGAAACAGAACAGAACAGATCAAAGGTCAACAATTCAAATTCAAAAAATAACATAACATGGAGGAGATACGGGGCGGTCCCAAATCTAGCCAAATCTATAGATGGTAACAGTAGTTTGAAAAAAATTATTTTGGTGAAAAGTGGCAAGCTTATAAAATATATGCTATAAGTTTCAAGGCGCCACTTTGTTTACTATTTTTATTTAGCCATTAAAAGTAAATGATCTCTGTGAATTTGTAAACGTCGAACAAATTGGTCACCGTTACGTAATTCAATATTTCCATTTACGACTGTAATATATTGGGTAGTAGAGTTTGAACGAGGCCGTACGAGCTGCAAAGACGAACACCGTAGTGGTCGAACAATTGAGGTGTAAGAAGTAAGAAAATCCATAAATTCGTATAGGATGATCGTCGGCTGAAGGTGCGTGAGTTAGCTGAAATGATAGACATTTAAAACAGGATCACACATTGTATATTGACCGAAGATTTGGAGATAAGAAAGCTGTGCGCAAGATGGTTGCCGCCCTCGTTTTCAATAGAACAAAAACAGCGTCGTAAAGATGATTCAGTAGAGCGTTTGGCGATGTTTCATCTCAATAAAAGCGAATTTTTTATCATGGATGAGACATGGGTCCACCAGTTCACACTTGAGGCAAAGGAACAATCAAAGTAGTGAACTAGAATGGGAGAATGGTGCCCAAAGAAAGCGAAGACGGTTCCATCTGCAGGCAATGTCACAGCGTCTGTTGGGATGCGCATAGGATTATACTTATTGATAATCTTCGGATAGAAAAAAACTATCAACGGCGAATATTATGCTAATTTATTGTGGCGTTTGAGTGATGAAATTATGGAAAAAGGCCGCATTTGGCGAAAAATAATATGTTGTTTCAATGCTCCCGTTAACGCATCCACTATTACGATGGCCAAAATTAATGAACTACATTTCGAATTGCCTCATCACGCACCATATTCGCGAGATGTAGCTCCCTCGGACTATTTTCTATTTCTAAACTTAAAAAAATGGCTCGATAAAAGATTTGTCAACAACGAAGAAGTGCAGTCTGCGGTTGATGGCTGTTTTAAGGAGTTTGGCAGTTCTTACTGTGAACAGGGTATAGAAGCTCTTAAATATCGCTGGAAAAATGTATCAAGCAAAAAGGAGGTTATTGTGGAAAATAAAGAAATTATTTCCCAACTTGTTTGTATCTTGATTGTTAGGTCGGCTAATTTTGGGACCGTCGTCGCACCCATTTTAGCTTTTCATTAAGTTTAAGCAATTCTGTCCGAAGGATATAAGCATAGACAAGGTTATTGAGATAATAGAATAACATTTGACTCGTGATCTTCGTTGAGAATATTTTCATCACGGTTGCCAAAATGTCTCCATTGTTTTATTAAATTGAAAAAGTTAAGAGAGCTAAAGGTATTTTGGCGAACACCGAAATAGCTATCCATGCCGCCAGCTGTAGATATATCCGATATGGCAGGTTTTTGAATAATAAAGTTTATTAACAATGACAAATAATTCCCAGTAGAAAAATAACCATTCTAAATGGTCTTAAAATAACTATTGTAGTTAGCATAAACTATTAGTAGAGTGCCAAAATCGAACACACGATTTTTAGCAGTGACTAAAATTCAACCGAATGTTTGGATTGAGGGGACATGGATTCACAACTAGACAGAAATATATCCGAAGATAAAAAGACAGTCTTTATGTCTAAACTAATTGCATTTGAGGCTTAAACTGTAAATTGTAAAAAGCGTATAAAAAAAGTATATAAAAAAGTGCATAACATACTGCCTCATTGGAGTACCAATAGTCAAAGTTTCTTAGTTGGGCACTCTTTAAGAGTCTAATAGTTCAAATATAAATACAATTTTTTTAACTCCTACAAGAGGTCTTTACCCATAAGATCAGGCAGACTACAACAGCTCCTTGGGGATATCTGTGATACCGTCTATAAACTCTGGGATTGGAGCTCACAAGCTTAAGCTCGCTCAACGGTGGTGCATTTTGTCCCTACTGAACTGGAATGTGACAACCGCATCATAACTCGAAGATATTCCGTAAACTATCCAGCTGCGGAATTTTATTTGATGAGTGTGCTTTGATCTAAATTTAATTTAATACGAAAAAT
Source organism: Philornis downsi (assembly GCA_019455685.1). Lineage (NCBI taxonomy): Eukaryota > Metazoa > Arthropoda > Insecta > Diptera > Muscidae > Philornis > Philornis downsi. The sequence continues at coordinate 872,754 of JAHXMU010000031.1, read as the reverse complement.
GCTACCACAGAAAACTGGCACACTGTTTTGCGTCAATATTAAGCCACAGCCGGTTTATATTTGCAACTGCTGCCGCCGAAGATTTTGGGTTGGCTTGGAACTCTATGTGGTAAACGAGTAATAACAAATCTGTAGATAAGCATTGCAAAATAATTGTCAGCAATAATAACAACAACAATCGTTTGTACTCCAACCGCTATTAACTTTTAACTTTTACTAACAAATGTCGTTTGTATCTGTACTAAATAAATATTTCAAATTAATCCCATTCTGTTACTTAATCTGTAACATTATTGTTGATTATTGCTTTTAATTGAACATCAATATTGATTTAATCATAATAAGACTACTATAATTGTCAATGACCGCCTATCGTATTTCATAATTAAAACTTTTAGCGGTTTCAAAGGACATTACAACCGGTATTATGAGCGTGTGATTAAATTTTGTAGGTACGACGAAAAGTAGTGATGTAAGCTAACTGTTTGTGATACAACTGTGAGAGTGAGATGCTAAAAATTATGCTGGACATTATAAACATTATTATATATAGCGCTTAATCACTAACGAATAGAACTAAACAACTAAGCACTTATTAAGAGGCGGAATTTTGAGGTAACATGATGAGAAACATTAAAAGTCGATTTTCAAACGTGTGTCTTAAAAGAATATTTGCATTATTTTAGCTTATTACGTATATCTGTAGTCTGGCTCTTGAGAATTCTATATATAGGTAGAGAATTCTATATGGGAATTCGCTATAGAGCAGAGGGCTCCAACAAAATTTCATGTTGCAAACAATTAATTAAGGAGCTAATTATATTGTACGAGAACACGTTCTAATCGCCAATAATTTTTATTTTATATTGGCCCAAAACCGCAAGATTCTTTCCGGCAAATTGTTCTAGACTTGCAATGTATTATTTCAAAATAGAATTTTATATAGAATTTTAAAACATAGAATAGTTTTTGGTATTAGTTTATTTAGATTTTATATATTACTAGCTGACCCGGCAAACGATGTTTTGCCTTCAAAATGCCTTTTGTATCAGTAATTACCCTACCATTATTTGATTCAATGTTAATGTGGTAAAAAAAAATTAATTGCAAAAATCTCATCTCCAGCGCCATCTATAACTTCAAATAAAACCTTTTAAACCTTCCGGAATACTCTACCAATAATTTAAGACCAAAATGAGCCAAATCGGTCCAACCGTTTTCGAGCTTTAGCGAGACTAACGCTCAGCAATTGATTTTTATATATATAGATAGAAGATAGATTATATATGATTTTTATATTTATTATATATGATTTTCTTCACTTACTATGCGAAAAATACGAGTATGTAGGAAAATGTAGATGCAACTGCGGCTACCGACTACTCTCTATATAAAGTAATGAAGCGTACGAACAGGTCCATAAAACACGATCCCCCTTTTCGGACCATACAGAAGACATGGGCTAAAAGTGATTCTGAAAAAACTGAAACTTTCGCAAAACATCTGGAGAAAGTGTTCATACCTAATGAACAACATGGTAATGACACTTTTTTAAATGAGCTGCATAACTTTCTAAATGAAGATTACCAGATGGACTTCCCCATTACACAATTTACCACCTGCAAAGTTAAAAATATAATAGCTAATTTACAAGACCGAAAAGCCCAGGGATACGACTTGATCACTGCTAAAGTCTTAAAAGAATTGCCTCAGGAAGGCTTACAGCTTCTAATAAGATTATACAATGCAATCATATTAAAGTTGTACATTCCGCCACAATAGAAAATATCCCAGGTGAAAATAATACGAAAACCCGGAAAGCCACCTAAAGAAGCCTCCCCTTATAGGCCTATAAGCCTCCTACCTACACCATCAAAAGTCCACGAAATTTTATTTCTCCGAAGATTAAATCCTACAATAAAGTCCAACAAATTAATACCTGATCACCAATTTTGTTATCGACAGGGACATGGGACGATTGAACAGGTTCATAGATTAGTTGAACTGATGAATAAATCTTTTGACACGAAAAAGTATTGCAATGCGGCATTTCTGGACATTTCACAAGCCTTTGATAGGGTATGGCACGAAGGTTTATTATTCAAATTGAGGAAAATGTTACCCACGAATTTCTTCATTTTTCTGAAATCTTATTTATCTGAACGAACCTTTTTTGTTAAACACGGCGTAGACTTGTCGGACATGCTTAAATCGCATGCGGGAGTACCTCAGGGCAGCATTATGGGTCCTACCTTATATCTGATTTTCTCTTCGGATCTACCCACAGAAGAAGGGACTCTTATTGGAACGTTTGCAGACGATACAGCTGTTCTTGCCACTGACGTCAACCCGGATCAAACATATAGAAAATTGCAAAAACATCTCGATACCATAACAAAATGGCTGCAGAAATGGAGAATAAAAGCAAACGAAACGAAATCGATTCAGGTAACATTTACACTTCGGAGAGGATGTTGCCCTTCCCTGTTTATTAATAATGTTGAAATACTTCAGGCAAATGATGCAAAGTATCTAGGCATTTATTTGGACAGAACACTGACTTAGAGAAAGCATATATTTACAAAAAGACTGAACTTAGGGCTCAAACTAAGATCCTTAAATTGGCTTTTGAATAGTAAATCCAAACTATCCCTAGATAATAAATTAAAAATCTATAAATAAAATCTTAAAGTCCGTATGGACATATTGAATCCAGTTATGGGGGACTGCAGCAAACTCCAACGTTGAAATATTGCAACGCTTTCAATCCAAAGTACTGCGAAGCATTACCGGTGCACCCAGATACTTCTCGAACGCACAGAGAATTGAAACCAACCTTCGTTAAGGAAGAAGTCCACAAATATTCCGCTAGATACATGAATCGTATTCAACAACATCCGAATCAGCTGGCGTTCAATCTGATGAGTGAAACACCATTCTTTACCAGACTAAGGAGGAGAATCACACAGGACCTGGCTACTCAAGACGAATATAGCAGTAGGAACACTCAAGGAAGTGTTCCCGAATAAAAATAAAATTTTAGTAAATATGTAGTATGTAGGCCAATGTTAATATTACTGAATGTCCAAGAACAGATTGTAATAAATACAGAATTAAAAAAAAGGAGGAAAACATTTCATGCAGTAAGTCCTGCAACTACTCAATACACTGATTAGATGGAAGACCAAGTATTTCTCTCATTCGAAAAGATGTCAAGAAGTTTGAGGAGACCGATACGACACTGAAAAACTAAAATCAGGGACATCAAAGCCATCAAGAACGTTTAAAAACATGAAGAGTGTAAGTCAGTCACTTTGTGACGATCCAAATCTTTCGATGCGAAAGCGGGCAATCGTTTTAAGTACGCAATATGTCAAAGCCTAAAGCTACACGCCTACAAAATACAATGCCAATCAGAACCCAGGTAAATGTGGGTTTTCCAACACTTTCAACACCTTGTTTTCGGGTCAGGCTTACTTTCATCTCAGTGGACTATGCGCCCATTAGCACAATAAGCACACTTTCGCTACTGGAGTGCAACAAATCCAAAACGCGGAAAGCCATTCTTTTGCCTGAAGTGACCACGAGGGCTGCGATGTTGTCATGAGCTATCATCGGGCCTTGCTTTTTTTAATAATGAAAAGGGATGTGCAGTTACAGTAAATTCAGGGCGATATGTGAAGATGCCCAAATTGTAAATTTTTCCTGGCTATGATCAAAAAACATAGTTCCAGCAAGAAGGAACAACGTCAACTGCGTCTAATACAATGTGTCTGTGCATTGAGTCGGTGAAAATTTCGCTGGCGAATTAATCTCCAGTAGAGGGAACATAAATTGGCCTTCACACAGTTCTAATTTAAACCATTGATGGTTCCTTTGTTTAAGATACAAGTGGCACCTACATTTTTGCATCTTCCCGTAATTCCCGTGATTCAGTAATGGATCATGAAATTTAAATTGGATACGGCCGTAAAAAAATGTATTATGCTCCTGTTTCTGTGGCCTCTGCTATCATGAAACAGAAGAGGTATATTTTAATGCCAATCTACTGTAACAGCCAATTGCAAGTATTGATTCGTTTTGCAATTTTTCTCTTACTAATATTGATACTGCAGGAATCTCCTTAAGAAATTTGATTATAAAACTGCGGGAGATTGACTTAAGAATAAGTCACAAAGTTGCTAATATAAAGCATTATGTTTCTTGCCATGTGATGCATCCTTAGAGACAATTTATCTCGCCCGTTCTACAAATTCCTAGCCCATAATTGCATTAATATAACATAATGATCTGTGTCAAGCAATCAGGTGTCAACAATCGATTATAACTCTGTTATATATTTTCTCTCATTTTCAATGTTCTACCTCATTACGTTGTTAACAACAAAAACAAGCAAGGTGAAGAAGAAACGACTACACTCTCGAAAGAAAAATAAAGGATTTAAAATCACTTCATCATAAGCTTCAATAAATTTGTAACAAAGACAAGAAATTTATCACCGTCTTGTTACCGGGATTATCAATATTTCTTAACGCACACAGTTTCCTCTGAAAATATCATTCCACATACAAACACACGTCCACAGTCTTGCTTACAAACGCCGATACTTATATGTGCATTCATATATACAGTACGTATAAGTGCAGTTTATACATGGACATTTTCCTTGTCTTTATCTTCCAATGTTCGATACAAGTAAAGTTAACGTAAACGTTTACATATATTTTCTGCATGAATGCGCTTCAGTAGACCGATGATACTTTTACGCAACATCATCGCTTGCAATGTATTGCGTGTATACCAATATCTATCCACACACATATGTACGCATGGACATAATGATCATGACGAGCACAATAGTGGTGATGACGATGATAATCCTTTTGCATCAAGTTTCGAAGGAGTTGTTATGTGCCGAGCAAATGTGAACATACTAAGGCTAAATGGAAATGAATTACTTTTTACTATATCGTGCAATTGATAGAGACATTATATATGGTTTTACAAAGAAGTTTAGCCTAGGACAGCAGAGTTTAAACGAGGCCGTACAAGCTGCCAAGATGAACATCGCAGTGGTCGAGCAATTGAGGTGTCCATAAAATAATATCGGTTGATCGTCGACTATTTGCGATTGGGTGGTAAGTCTTACGCAGTTTTCTCTTAAGCTAGTTACTATGTTTTTGTCGGAGAAAATAATTCCAGAGATGTATAGTCGTGAAAAAATTTAGCGGCATTATCAGCTTGCATTGTCTTGTATTGTTTTCCAACTCTGAGATCGAAATAACTTGTGTCCACGTCATCATATGTTATATATTTGTAATATTGTAAAATTTTGTATTTTTATATATTATAATTTAACTTTGCAGGCTTACAAGTGGAATATCGCAAACGTTATGACATAAAAATACAAGTTATTGCGATTTCGGCGTTGGAAACCAGCTGACATAAAAGGTTGGCCATACCGTTTAAAACATTTTTCCTCGTGAAAAACATAGTAATTCTTCTTAACTACAAACTTTGCGATAATTTTTCATATGCAATTTCAACGTGAAAAGCCAGCTTAGTAGCAGCCTTTTGACCGAACTTGGCGTGCTTTTTTTTTGGTCTTAACTCTCCTGGACTCTTCCAATGGGATGATTGGTCTTTAGTTTCGACGTCATAAACATGTACCCATAATTCGTCACCAGTTATGACCCTTTTAAGCAAATCTGGATCATCGTTGTCGTCATTCGACAATTCCTGAGCGATGCTCATGTGAATTGTTCACTCAGCAATTTTGGAACGAATTTCGCTGCCACACGCTTCATGCCCAAAATTTCCGAAAAGATTGCAAAGCATGAGCCAACCGATATGCCGACATCCTCAGCAACTTCTCTAATTGTGATTTAAGTATTCTTTATAACAATTTTCTTCGCTTTTTCAACATTTCCATCGGTTGTTGATGTACTGGAGCGTCCAGAGCGAGCGTTGTCATTCACATCTCCTCGACCTTCTGTGAAAAGCTTGCATCACTTGTAAACATTTTTTTGACTCAGAGTACTCTCACCGTATGCCACTGTCAACATTTCAAGTGTTTTTGTGCACTTAATTTAATTTTTTACACAAAATTTGATGCAACTTCTTTGATTCATTTTTTTCGATAGCAGAAAATCGCCGAGCGTGTAAAACACTTGTCTTATTTATGCCTCTCACAAACAAACTAAACATGCTATATGGATAAAACTGTCAACATATCTTCGAGACGAGTGCACCAACATAAAAAAAATAATAAACGAAAGTACGTAGCCCGGGAAATTGGAAAATTCACTTTATTTTTTGAACATACCTCGTATATCACTTTTTGTAATGCTCATCATTTCAGCTAGCTCATGCACCTTCAGCCGACGATCATCCAACACCATTTTGTGGATTTTCTTAACCGTGTGTAGCGTGGACATGTCAATTGGTCGACCATTACGGTGTTCGTCTTGTACAGCCTAGTTTAAACTATGTTTCCCAACATTTGGCAGTCGTAAACAAAGGAACACACTGCCCCAGACTGAGACCTTTCAAATGAAAATATTAAATTATATATATATGACCAATTTTTTCCATGTTTACAAATTTATTGAGATCGTTTACTTTTGACGTAGCGCCTTGAAACTTAAAACATATTACGTTTTCACTTTTCATCAAAATATTTTTTTTTCAGACTACTGACACCATCTATACTTCAGATCGGCTATATTTGGGACCACCCTTGTACATCACAATGCATTATTATAGTTATTCGAAACTCCAGTATCGATTAGAAGTCTACTGTTTTATAGTAGTTTATTTTATGAAAGGTGACTGAAATTTTCCTCTAGACATCATAGTCGATAAATTAGGCAGCATTATCTTCTTTGTCCTGCTATTCCCCCTAGGTCGTATCGTGATGCTAGTCCGCGATTGTTAACGCTCTGATTGAATCTGTCTAGCAAATTGTGTATCTGAGACCTATTCTGCCATTACAGCTTTTGATTTGTCTATGACGGGAAGAGGCTGAGTCTGCGTCCGTACGTTCAGGGTGGTGTCTCCATTTTTGGTGGAATAATACGTATTCTTTTAATGTTTAGAGTTTACCCACCTTGCCTGAATGCTTGTGATATAGAAATTAAATTCGTATATACACTTTTGTACACTCATGTCCGTATGTATTCACTCAACGCAACAAATTGAAATTGTTGCTAATAACGGAGTGAAAATCCAGCAATGACGCTTTATTTGGTGTTTTTTTTTTCCTCATATCTCCCGTAACGTGTGATGATGCATATGATGTTTTTCCCTTTGCCGCCATCAAACAACGCAAAGTATGATTTATGCTGATATCTGTCTGTTTATACAAACGTTTGCAGGTGTGTTTGTGAAAGTCAACTCATGCATATGAGAACAATTACGTATGCGTTTGTATGGCTGCAACAGCATGTGATTTCCTCTTGCATAACAGATTATGATGGTCAAATGTCAGTCAATGCTAGCTATTGCTTGGCCGAGTATTTCAGAGTCAGAGTTTCTAAGTAATTGTGCTTAAGGTATGCGAAATCTTTACCGCGATGTACGCCGATATTTGAGTACTCACAACGGATGCTAAGTCAAGAACAAGAGCAATAAAAGTTTAAATTTGATATTGTGATAGAAACTGATCATCCGTAAACAAAATTTACTTAATATGGAAGAGCATTGACAGGATGGGTCACGTCAACAAGTTTTTAAGGAATGACACAAAACTTATTACACACAAAATTGATTTGAAAGTTATGGGAATACCTGCAAAATGTCGAAAAAATGCTTTAAGAAAACCATTCACTATTCCGGTTTCTCATTATGACATGGCGCATCTTAATCGTATAAAGGCCATACAATTTTTTTGAATGTAAAAATAAGACATTTAAAAAAAGCCATACGTAGTTCTTAGTCTTTAAGAAATATAGAGAAACATATTATATTTACCAAAATTTTGAACAAAAAGTGTAAAAACTGTTTTTTGGACAAAAATTGTCATTCTCCATTTGAAAAATATTATATCCACCATAATTCCATGAAATTTGTTGGTGGTATATTGCGATATAGCTCATTGGAATTTTACACACTTACGTCTAACTATACTATTTATTCATCCGCTAATACACCACATGAAAAATTTGAAAAATTGTTTTTTCATATTGTTCACACTTTGATATCTCTCACACTTTGATATCCTTAATTCTGAATCATTCTACAATGAGACTAATAGCCATTCTGCAATTTTCATGAAAATTCGCATAAAAATATGGATTTTGCAGACATTTGTAAAGGGCGGCGAACGAATCGTGCTACAAACACAAAGCATAATAATTTTTTCCTGTATGTGTAATCGGCTTATTTTGTTTTCTTCTTTTTTATTTGGCAGCTTACTATTTAGATTTACTAAAATGAATGCTTGGAATACAGAAAAGAGGTTTTGAACCCCAAAGGTAATTTAGACAGGAGTTTGGCGGCACTGCCTCGAATAGATGGAGATGATTTGAGATGAGTAAACATGTTTGCCGAATGTGAAAACATCGCACGAAGGCCGTACCATCGAGATCTATATATTCGAGTTCAGAACACAATCGCGGCTGCAGCATCACCAATTCAAGCAAAAGCGAACATTTCGACTCGAAATTTATTGGCGCAAATTGGAGTTAACAGACGATCATTACAACACATAAATCATGACGATTAGAACTTGTTTCCGTACAAAATCCATATTACATGGATCCATTCCATGGATTTGCCCATTAACTTGGAGTTTTGCTAAAAAAATGATTGAAATGATGGAAGAGTACAGCAATGTGATAAATTATTTGCTTATATCTGATGAGACATATTTTGCGGCAATGTCAACAAGTAAAATTGCCGTATATGGAGTGAATCTAATCCGTTGCTAATCCAGAAATACTCCATGAGACGGAACGAGTTATTGTGTGGTGCGCAGCTTCATCAAGGTACATTGAGGACCATACTTCTTTGAAGAAAACGGTGTAACAGTAACTGTCAATGGGAACCGTTATTTACAGATGTTAAAGGAGTTTCTTTTTAACCAACAACTGTACCAAAGACGTACACGTTTCAACAGCGTTTCGTTGCAGTACGATGGAACAACTGCACACATAGCCAGACCGGTTATGGCGGAGATCCAAAATTTCCCAAACAAATTAATATCCAGAAATTCCACTTTCCGCTGCACTCCTGATCTGACTTCACTAAATTTATGTCAAGCAAGAGGTATACAAAACGAAACCAAGGAATTGAACTGAATTGAAATAGTTCGTTAAAACAATAATTGAGGCGGTGCCGCAGTGAATAATTTTCTGACCAGGTGCCGCGTATGCGTAAATGAGCACTGTACTAATTCACGGTCTATCATCTTCCAACCCAATTAGTTATATAAAATAAAATTGAATAGCAAAATAAATGGAATACATTGATCAAAAAAAAAAAAAAAAAAAAAAAAAAAAAAAAAAAAAAAAAAAAAAAACGTCATGTCTGCTAAGTTTGGAACCGACCTCGTACATGCATATTCTGACCATCTGTTAGCATATACAATCATATGGGATGAAATTATGGGTTCATGCATCACTTATTTCAACGATGACAATAGGTCAGGTAATCACTGTTTTTGCATTCTTTGTTAGCTATTATAAAAATTTAATTTATTCCTTGGAATTTAATTCAAGCCATGCCTGAATTGAGGACTATTCCTGTTATGCCATGTCAAAACTACTCTAAAATGCAGGACATGTTGTATCGATGTTGCCATCAATTCGCACCAAGTCACATTAATTTAATCAATTCTATTGGAATTGAATCGTATTTGTGCAACTCATTTGATTCCTTGAAAATCCCATATCTCGGAAACGATGCGTTCAATTTCTGAAAATTATGCAATTATACAAAAAATACCCAAATTAAGGAAACTGATGCCTTCCATACGAAAGAAAAATATATAGTATTTTATATATAAATATTATATGATTAAACAAAGTTTGCTAACATGAATCGCGACAGATGAAAAATATAACTGAATATGGGATAAGTGTTTTATTTTCATCCAATCAAAAAGAATTGTTTTGCTTTCCACATTTATAAGGGATAGACTGATTAATATCCTTCACAATTTTTTTGAAACGAAAATGTATCGAATCACGTTATTTCCCAAGTTCGAAAGGAGTATAGGCAATGCTGTACATTGCACTTGGTAAAAAAAAATCAATTTGGCGATTGAATATACTAGTTATAGAGGAAATAAATGTTATAATTTTACCTAGTTTTAAAAAAATGTACTTCGCTTGATCATGAAAATTAAGTTATTTTGGCAATGACGTGTCTATCTTATTCCCTAGTTATTTATTTATTTCAATATATTGCTTCAACTTTTAACGATTTTTTTATATTTTGGTATTTTTACAATTATCAGTACCATGTAGGTAAATCAGGGTCTGCGATTGTAGGGAAACTAAACTGATAACAAAATCTGTTTCTTAAATGGTGCTGTGGAACCTTTAGCGAAGTTTTGTGAACAAACCGTGATATTGTGCAAAAAAAATTAAAAAGTTACTATTTTATTTTATTTTGTATTGTATGGGTAATCTAGCTTTAATTACCGTACTAAATTATAGTGTTTCATTTTATATACATACGAGGTGTGATTAAAAAATAACCGTTATTTCCAATTGTTTCCAAAAAGTATTTATTTATTCATAAATTTTTATTTCATTTCCTTTAAAGTAGTCCGCCTTAGATATAATACTGCGTTTCTTCTAATTCTCGAAACACTTCTAAAACGCGCTTTTTGGTATCGCCAATAGGTCCTGTTTCGATTTTTCTTTTATCTCCTCAATCGTAGCAAAACGCTTTCCAACGTAGCAAAACTCTTTCATCGATGTCTTCAGTTTTGGGAAGAGAAAAAGTCAGCAGGGGCCAAGTCCGGTGAATACGGTGGTTGAGGCATGCTTGCGGTTTTGTTTTTGGCCAAAAACTCACGCACAAGCATCGATGTGTGAGCTGGTGCGTTATCATGGTGCAAAATCCATGGTTGGTTTTTCCACAATTCTGTGCGTTTCTCACGAATTGCTTCGCGTAAAACGGCGCATAATTTCAAGGTAGTATTCCTTATTGACCGTACGACCTTGTGGCAAGAATTCATGATGCACCACGCAAACAGTGAGCAAAACCTTAACATTTGACCGAACTTGACGTGCTTTTTTCGGTCCAAGACGAGCATCGTCATTGACATCTTCTCGGCCTTCCTTAAACCGGTTATACCACAATTGGACTTGTGTTCTACTCATAGTAGACTCGGCAAACACCACGGTCAACATTTCAAATGTTCTTGTACATTTAATTTCATTTTTTACACAAAACTTAATACAGTTTCTGTGATCGATTTTCGAATAGTAAAAAAATCGAAGAGCACACCAAAACACGACTAACCTTTTTGTCTGTCAAAAACAAACTGACAATCCAAAATGACTGATATTGTCAACATATATAACAGACATGTGTACCAAAAAAAAACCGAAAATCGAAAATCGAACATACGTAACTCTCGAAATTTGAAAAAAAACACGTTTTTTTACACCTTAATGTTAATGTTTAATGTTTAGCACCAAAAATAGTATTGATGCAAACGAAATCATATTAATGAATTACCTTTATCACAACAACCCGAGTAAGCACCATACCATAAAAACTGGAGTCAACCCAAGGAATCTAATAATCTTTCCTTAAATTCTCGTACCTGAATTGTCTAAAGGCAATAGACCGTTTCGCGGTGCCAGAAGTTCTGTCCTCTTGTGTTATCTCTGAAAAACTTGAACTAACCCAGAGATAGCAAGACAATAAATTTTACACTTCTGCTCCGAAAATTTTGTCTAGTTTATACCAACTACAAATGACAATTTGAATCGATTTTATTTTAGATAATGGGATACATAGAAATAGAGAAGAAAAACTGTAACGCCACATTATTTGTAATTCATTGAAGTATATTAGATTTCACAAAGCAAAGTTGTATTCTATGGGGTCTTACAAATGAAGGCGATTATTTTCGGAAAAATGGTTTCTGAACACCATTGCCATCATAATCATCATAATCATAATCATCAATAAACCTTTTTCTGCTTGAAAGAAAATATGTCCCTTTATTTTAATCCAAAACGAAACCAAAACCAAACTGATTTTCTAATTTTTTCCAAGCATAGGATTTTTTGGGAGCTGCCGATTTGTGACTCTTCCGATTTTCTACAGATTTTTACTATAGTTTTACTGTAGTCAAATTATGCTAGAAACATTTATAAATTTTCCTGAAAAACCGAAATAAAATCCGAATATTACAGATATCTATGCAAGACTGACCGTTTCGCTACGGCTCGTACACGCGGCTATTGTTCGCATGATCATAGGTTCAACGCCCAATGCAGTACCCGATATATTTTTGAGCAGCGGTCACCTCGACCCAGTCTAGCAAACGCTTCGCAAGTAGATACTCTTCTCTGGCGTTTCGAATCGCCATTAAATAGTAGGTCCCGTTGAATAAAAATACAAATAGAACGGGCGTAAGCTCACTGATTGTGAGAAGTTCTCTCATATCTAATTTTAAAATATTTCTTTTGTAGAGGAATGCTTAAGACAGCAAACACCACGTTAAGCCTGCGAATTTCGAAACTCCGAAAGATGAATTTTTGCTGATTTCGAAAAATGGTCTATGAATTTGATAGATTTCTAAGATTTGGACCATGTTGATGTCGGTATACAGCTCGTAGTTCTTACAGATTCCATGCTCGTTGCACATTTCAAATAGAATTTCCTCTCATAGAAATAAGTTCTTCGCAAGCGACCACCGTATAGCGAATGAAAATAGTAATCAGAATATTATGGAATATTTTCATTATATTTTTTTTTGTCTATATTTTGAATTGTCGAATTTTGCAATAAAAGATTGCTAGCACGCGATTATCCCTCCGTTTGACTGCTAGGCCTACATCCTATGTGCGAATGTAGTAAAATTGGTTTTTTCTTACCGGTATCATAATTTTGAGCTGTGAAGCAACGTTGTAGCGGGTACTGTTGTATTTGAATTAAATTGTACATATGAGGTCCTCCGTAGAATATGTCTGTAGACACTAAAAATTTACTCATCCTTTATCTGTCATATTTTTTTTCTTTCCGATCTGCAGAATTAACACATTCTGCTATTGCATAGTTTTTTTTTTTTCAGTTAAATCTATAAAATAATCTAGAGTTAATTTTTTTGCATGAAATATAATTTCAAATTTTTTTTATAAGGTTTTTTTCGATGCAGATTTTTATGCTTTTTGTGAATTTTATTTTTATAACTATGCAATTAAAATTGCTTCCCGTAGCTTCTGCGATATTTTTATACGCTCGAATATTTATACATCCATACGTAATCTACGTAGTACAATGGAACGGAAAATAATTGAATATTGTATTAAAAAGGAACATTTTATATTTTACTGTCACCATGGTTCAATTCAATTCATTCAGAGAATATATTTCCGTTTTTACAGCTGTCACTGTTTTATAACTGTCCAATGTTATTTTTTTATTCTGCTCGCAGTAGAAGTTGAATTTGTAATTGAATTGAACTATTTATCCAGGACTACGGTGTACGGTGAACAGTGGAAGAAAAATTTAAAAATGAGTCACGGGTGTGTATTATCAGCTCTCCAAACATGGGATGTTAGCATGTATTTGAATAAATGGGGATAAATTTTGACTAGTTTCATTGATTTATAGCAGAGGATTTGTTATGAATGTAAAATGCAATTTGTAAAGAATTCACTAGATATCAAAAGCTTTAACGGTTTGGCCGAAATCACCAATTGTGAGTGGCAAGCAAATAAACGAATAGTTTTAATCGACTAATCAAAGTAATCGCACAGAAAAGTAGCATAAATTAATTACAAAGTTATAAAGGCATTTTTTTCTTTGTTTGTTATATTCACACTTCTTTTTATACTTTGCGTGTTTCCGTTACTTTTAATGCAAAAAGTTTTAGTTTATATGGAAATAAATGCATTGTTGAAATAGTTTTGCCCTCATGCAACGGAATGGAAAGTGTTGGACTAATGTGGACTGCTTCCCTAAGCTAACATACGACATTTCAGTTCAGTGTGGCAAAAGCAAACTACCTAAGAATGCAGTATGTTATTTGTGTATTCCCACAATACAGTGAACAAATATAATATTTTCATTTCATTTTATCATACATTTCCCCATTTGGTCGTATGCCACATGTAGTAAGTACTAACATGTCAACAAGTTAAACACACGTTTTATGCTCAAAATATTCTAATTGACATAAAAACTTAAATCCCTTCAAAAAAGCAATTAAACGTTTTTAGTTTTGTGTCCTTTGTTGTTGTTGATTCCAAATAAAGACAGTAATTAACACAGTTTTATTGTAAAAACCTTTTATATCTATAAATCACCCTAAGGACTTGCATCATCTTTAGACGATCATCAAAGACGTGGAAGGACCAAA
>JAHXMU010000031.1:716902-858193 GCA_019455685.1 Philornis downsi | reverse complement strand
GATATACCTCGGCATTTTTTACAAAAATGTATGGGAAATGTATATGAAAATGTATTTACATTACAAGTCGGTGTTAAGAATATGTAAGGTGAGGTGTAATATATGGTATTTACCCGAACAGCAAAGAAATCTATAAGGCTCTCGCAATTCGATATATTTAGAAAACGTTATTGGGCGAAAGTCTTTATGTCATTCTGTGCCTGTTTTCAATGAAATCAAAATTTTGCACACAACACTTTTGAGGAGATAAACAAAACCTACATTTACAAAACAATTTTAGGACAAACCTATTCGAAACAAACCGAGGTAGAATTATAAATAATTGATACATCATATGAGTATCTCACACTCATTTCATTTGATTGAGGAACAGGGCAGGTCTCTCATGTAGCCTTTACTCACTGAATTGGATCGCGTGCACATAAGAATGATAGATTTCCAATTATTTCCTAAAATTTAACAATCATTTTACAAAATATCCTGTCTCTAAATTAAATTTCCATGAGCTAACTGCTTCCGAAACTCACATCCAATGAGCATTAGAATTTCAATGAAGTGTACAGAATTACATATAACTTACACATACATCCTTTTGCAGTAGTGCAAAAATATGAGTACCATAAATAGATTTCCAATTATTTCCTAAAATTGAACGGTCATTTTACAATTTTTTTACTCTAAATCTAATTTCCGTGAGCTAACTGCTTTCGAAACTCACATCCAATCAGCATTAATATTTCAGTGAAGTGTACTGAATTACATACATCTTATACATGTACATACATTCTTTTGCATTAGTGCGAAAATATGCAGGATGTCTGAAAACCCGAAATAAATCTCAATGTTCCTCCGATTTAACATGTAATATGCGACATAAAATTATGACTTCATGTAGTCTTCCGTTTAGAAATTATAAAGAAACCAGTTTCCTTTACAAAATCTGCTAATTCACTCTCGTAGTATTGTAAGCGTGCGATGCAGTTCACTTTCATTTACAGAGCTAAGTTTACTAAACACCAAATGCGCGCTAAATTATACTGCGTTTATTGCAGTTGAATGAAAATTATAAACCGGGAAATATACAAACCAAATTAAATTATTGCAGCCTACAAGTATAAAATTTCAAAAATTTCAAATTTCAATTTCAATTCCAATTTTCACGAGTATGTAGAAAATACTGGTACACCATACATAAGCAAAGGCTTAATGGGTACGAAAGTTTAATAGCTAAAACATATGAACCTAAGAACCAAAAGGGTCATCGTTATTAGTACCATGATTAGGGAAACAGAAAAATAGTGGGATGTATAGTTTCATTGCTTTCAACGGATTTAAACACCTTGCCTGGCAATTCAACTCTATAGTCAGTCCTCATCATGGTGACTTTAAGATCAACCCAGCCTGTGCCATTGATCAACCTGATCTAAGCACCAGAGTCATCGAATATTGTATCTTTATATTTCATACATACTGCCATTGGTACACCTTTCAAATAAAACAAAAAATTCGTAGATGTCTCGAATAGATTTATCTAATTTTAACATCTAACCCTTTCTATTGGAAAACCTTTCATAACTAATATTGAGGCCATATTAGGTATTCACTGAATCTGAATACAATAGAATCTTAAGAATCTATATTGTGGATCCCTATACAGGAAAATATTATCGTATGTGGACAAACGTACATAACGAATACCGTTTGAATCAGAGTATAATTCTGTCTAAGAATCCTGTACCGCAACATATCAATATTCTATAAAAATCAGTACAGAAATTTCAGCCAGAGTGGACTGACTTATATGTATATCTTCATACAGCTTGAATTTGCTGTTGTGCGAAAGTGTGCGGAACGCCAACAGAAGCGCGGTAAATCGCTAGAATCTTATCAATAAATGCTGTGAAATAATGCACAATGGGAGAATAATAATTGTAATAATTCTACTAATTTGTATGTGAGGTAACAAAAGCAAACGGCGATGCAGACCATGTTCATTCCGAGAACTAATTTTAATATAAACTTAATATTTCCTAAGTTACACTGAATTTACTATACTTGAGTGATAGATATAAATCTAGGAACATGTGGGTTAAAGCAAATAATTTGTGTGAAAGAATGAATTCCCGCACTGCCTGAAATATATCAAGCTAATAATACATGGGTTAAATCAATCACTTTTTTGTGGGTACCGAAAGGGGCCGTGTAATCTATTTGACTTTTTCCATATTTAATCAAGCATTACAATCTAGTGCAATTGAAAAAAAATTAAGTTATTGCAGCCCACACATTAGATTATGCAACGAGAAAATTTCGGCTAATCTTTCAATTTGTATGAGATTACGTAGCAATGCAGTCCAGTATTATTCTTAAATTCAAGTTTTCTAAGGATATACATACATATGCCCAATTTTACTGAACTCGTTGCAATTCCATACAAGATATGAAAGCAAGAATATATGAGAAACGAGAGCAGAGCAGTCTCAAACTGGCCGGCCTAACAAAGAAGACACAAAGAAGTCGGGAACAAATTTCTTAATTTTAAGACATAATCCCTTTTTTTAGCTCTATATACTGATCTACCGATATGGTAAGATCCGTTAAACTCCTTAAAATAGCCATCAACCGCAAATCTTTTATCACAGAGCTATTTTTTGAAGTTTGAAAGTATAAAAAGTAGTCAGAGGGAGCTAAATCTTACGAACTTTAATTCAATAATTGTGGCCATTGCAATAGTGGGTGTGTGAACTGGAGCACTGTCTTGGTAAAACAAGACTTTTTTCGCCAAATACGGCATTTTTCAATAATTTCGTCACCTAAACGCTACAATATAATATTCCGTTAGTGATTTTTCCTTTTTGAGGATAATCAATAAAAATAATTCAATGCGCATCCTAAAAAACAGACCCCATGACTTTGCCTGCATGACATTTTCGCCAAACACTCTACTGAAACATCTTCACGACGCTGTTTTTGGTATATTGAAAGCAAGTGCGGCACCCAGCACAGCTTACTTATCTTCAAATCTTTACCCATTACACGATGTATAACTCTTTTTGAAATGTCTATAATTTTTCAGCCAGCTCACGCACATTCATCCGATTATCATACAATGGTTCGTCTTTTCAGCTCGTACGGCCACGTTTAAACTCTGCTACCTAATATTTCGCAGTCGTAAACGAGTAGAATCTAGCTCGGCTTTAATATTTGTTGGACTGAGACCCTTCAAATGAAAATATTGAATTACATAACGAAATTCACTGAGATCGTTCACTTTTGATGGCTCAAATAACATGACGACTTGAAACTTAAAGCGCATATTTTATAAGGTTGCAATTTTCTCCAAAATAATTATTTTCAAGCTACTGGCACCATATATACATCAGGTCAGAGGAGTCCGTTCCTTCATTTACGACTGCAAAATATTGGGTAGCAGAGTTTAAACGAGGCCGTGCAAGCGGCCAAGACGAACACCGTAGTGGTCCACCAATTGAGGTGTCCATGCAAGACACGGTTAAGAAAATCCACAAAATGGTATTAGATAATCATCGGCTGAAGGTGCGTGAGCTGGCTAAAATGATAGACATTCCAAAAAGTACGATACATCGCATCTTGACCGAAGATTTGAAAATGAGAAGGCTGTGCGCAAGATGGGTGCCGCGCTTGCTTTCAATTAAGGCAATTCAGGCAATATTCTTCCCTCTCAAAGTTTACCTAATGTAGAGTACATAAATAGCAAATATGATTCGTACAGAATCATAGAACACATTCCGCTCGTACACACTGAGTGGTGATGAGTGGTTTGTGAGACTTATGATGATGACAATCATAACTTTGTCATCAAGTGTATACCCAAAAGCATAGAGAGATGTATGTTTGATGATTGCATATGTAACAAAAGGACACAAAACTACAGAGAAACTGAAAAGAAAATTGTAACTTATCCAAAGATGTACAACATCTACAAAAAAAAAAAGAAAAAAATACATACGTATAAGAATAAAGTAAAAAAAAGACAACTTGACAAATGTAAATGTCATAGAAATATTTTTCTAACAAGAGAAAAGCTGCACCGAACAGACCAGAACAAGTAAAGGAAAGGTGGTTGTACCAAGGGTTGGGCTAGTACTTATAAGGAAAGCTTTATCTGTGTGCCAGTGTGTATAAGTAAAAGACAGATTCTGCTAAGTTAAGCAAAGGCTAAAATGAAGGTCTCTCTATACTTAAAACGTAAAACAGTCACATTAGAAGGGAGACTGGGGAATGCGTATAGTTTCTCGTTACTTTGCCGCACTCATAGTTTATGTATTTTAATAAACTCCGGTACCAGTGTTTCTTCTTTTCATATTTTATATTTAATGTACAAATATACGTACTTTGTGTGTATGTCATATACTTCTGAGGCACATACATATTTTTATATGTATTATATTCTTTTTAGATGTGCCCACATCGAATGATAAAGCCCTATAGCTGTTTTTCTAAGTAACATTACTATGTGCTATGATGAATTTGATGGTTGGTGTTAATGGACTCCATCTACGCTATGAGAGATAAATGGCGAGGTCAGTGTAAAGTAACTGGAAGAACCCTACGTCGAAGTTAAAAACCATTGTCGACGGAAATGTGACACTAGAATACCTTAGGGCAAACTAAGTATGTATTTCTTTTCATTTTCGAAGGGCATAAAAATTATAGTTACAAATTAAATCTCCTACAACATTCCAGTTGAGAGGTGCGGAGGAAATGTTCCGCATTACCAGGCCACCTGTCTCAGCGGACTGTGTGCGTATAATTTAAGTGACAAATTCCTTCCGCCGAATAAAGAGAATAAAACTGTATCTTCCATGTCTTGATTACTACGTAGACGTTAAACTGACCATGATTTACAAAAATTCAGTTGGATTGTAGAACTAATTACAGACAATACGCCCATCTCCTATAGAAGTATGAGTCTGTCATCATCAATAAGCAGATATGTGGTAGAAGAGTTATGGCGGCATCGAAAAAAAAAATTGCAACGTCCAATACCGCCATGATGCAGAAATGAATGAGCTCGAATATGGATCTGCAGTCAACAATACGTCTTCCAGGTGTATAATGCCTTCATTGCCCATATATAAACCTTTAATTGACCACTCTATATTGTTAGGCTATTGCCATCAATTTAAAGCATATACACAAATATTAGTCAGGTGGTCTAACCTATATAACTTCACGTAAGGTCCTTTTGTGTTCGTGCATAGTAAGTTTGCGATAAATACAGGGTGGTGCACCAATTATGCAACAATAAGAACTTCAAATAACCACTTTTTTCATTTATTTGTTTTTTTATTGTGTAAAAAACGCAATTTTATTTTATAAAACTACTTGGGTTTTGAAGATGATAGACCGTAAATGACCTCCATGTTCATTCACGCATGTCGGACACCTGATCACAAAATTATTCACTGCGGCCTGTAGGGTTGAAGTCGGGATCGCCTCAATTATTATTTCAATGGACTACTGCAATTCAGTCAAATTCGTTGGTTTTGTTTTGTACACTTCTTGCTTAACATAAAAAAATTTTGGTACAGTCAGGTCAGGTGACCTTGGGGACCAGCGGAAAATGGAGCTTCTGGATATTAATTTGTTTAGGAATTTTGGTTGGAGCTCTGCCGTTAGTGGTCTGGCTATGTGTCCAATTCGATCTTGCTGGAACCAAATGCTTTTGAAAAGGAAACGTCTTCGACACAGTTTTGGCTAAAAAAAGTCAGTCAACATATTTAAATAACGCTCCCCATTAATAATTGACAGTAGCAAGATTCGTGCGCCATCCTGTGACTGGGTCGTAACCAAAAACAAAAAATAATTATTTTCCTAAAGTTGCGCTTGATTTTTTCCAAACCGACTGAGACTCACTAAATTATACTGAACTCAGTGCATTGGCATTAAAGACATGAATCTTGGACTATGTGGATTAAGCAACTGCAGTAATTGCAATTGAGGATTACAACGGAGGTACCAGAGAGGGGTGTGGCAATGCGCCCCAGTTTCATACTCAGAACTTAGTTCACCAAAATGCGTAAATTGTACCAAATATGGATTTTATGCAATTGCTTAAATATATAAAGCTAAGGATATCTATAGTATATAACTGAAAACGCGTGATTACTTGGTCCGCTCAAATTTTACAGAAAATTATATACTCCTGTCAGTCACTAATCAGAAATTGCTGAATAAAAGCTACATTTGAAAAAATCATTTAATCTGCATTGGAGGTACCCCAAGCGGTGTGGCAATGAGCTCCATTTTTACTTCTAAAATTTAGTTTATCAAGTGCTTAACATATGCCAAATTTGCCTATATTTGATGCAACTAAATAAAACATATTAGCATAAAAATATTTGGGTTAAATTTGCTACTTATATGGTACCACAAAAGATAATGGCGGTTTGATCGATTTGCTCGTCTTCTGTCGGGCATTATAAAGCAATTTAAAATACAAATATTTACAGAGAAGGAGTTATAAGAACAACATTGCATTTTGCAAATTTGTCAATTTGTGTAGGCGGTATCAAACACGGCGGATTCACATAGCCCTGTCACATTACCCGATAGATTGCGATGCGGTCATTTGAAAGTGGAATGCTTGTGGCGAAACTTTTATGCCTTCACCTGAAGGAATGAAGGGATACACCCCACTTCAACAAATTCTTAACGTGTATCAAATTCGATTAAGTTCGTTCGAGTGAGATGTGCCAGAAGAGATGTGGTTAATCGGTCGATTTTTTGGAAATTCAGCACACATAAAGCAATGCAATGGACAACAATTTGGATTGCTAAAGTCCACAAATTAGCAGTTAAAATGTAATTCGGAATAAACGGTTAACTTGTGTGCGAGGTGCTCAAAGGGTTGGGTCGATATAGCTCGTTTACAAACCCGAACCGAAATATTCATTATTTTCATTATTTTTTCTCGTTATGATTTGATGATGATTGATATTACCAAATACATAATTTTTACACATGAGAAAAAACAGTAATGTTTTATGTTATTCACTTTTCTCACTGGAATTAAACAGACAGAAAACCGGTACAGAAATTTTTTTGTGAGGTGAGCTGACTCATATACGCCCTCATCCAAAAGTCTTTTGCCTTCACGGGAGAGCGTACGGGCAGCTAACGTTACAAATCACTATTGTCGTATCAAAAAATACTCTGAATTAAAAATCAACAAAATTATCAAAATTATAAATTTAGGAAGCCCTACGCTGAAAAATTGTGGAGAGTCCAGCTGTTTTTGATAAATCGGCAATTTGTACGAACTGCGTACACAATTTTTGCTCAACGTGTACAAAATTTGACTAGATTTATTGAAAATAAATCAAAAATATGTACTTGAACACATGGATGTTAAAGCGGTAATTTTAGCAAGGTATTAGAGAAAGCGTTGCTAACCGGTTGATATTTCCAAACTCTGTCAAGCGTTCTAAATCCACACAGGGATTAAAATTTAGGTGGCCGCTGTAAAGAAATGCAGGCAAAAATATGGCAGGCTACTATTCACAAATTAGTACTAGTAAAAAATTACAAAAGAAATAATGGGTTTGATCAGCACATTTACATTTACATGGGTGGTCCCAAAACTAGCTGACCTGACCTGACGCATGGATGGATGGTGCCAAGTAATTTGAAAAAAATTAATTTGTGATAATCGGCGACTTTATAAAATATATGTTTTAAGTTTCACTGCTCCACGTTGTTTAGTATTTTTATTTGACCCATCAAAAGTAAAAGATCTCAGTGAATCTGTAAACATGGAAAAACATGATCGCCGCTATAAAATTCAATATTTTCAGTTCAATCAATATTTAAGCCGATCTAAATTCTACTCTAAGCGAGTTTACTCTTTCGTTTACTACTGTAAAATATTGCATATCAGAGTTTAAACGAGGTTGTACGAGTTGAGAAGACATATATCGTAGTTGTCGACCAACTGACATCGTATATTGACCGAAGATTTGAAGGTGACAAAGCTGTGCGCAAGATGGGTGCCGCACTTGTTTTCAATAGAGCAAAGACATTGTCGTGAAGATGTTTCTGTAGAGTGTTTGGCTATGTTTCACCGCAATAAAGCCGAATTTTTGTGTCGATTTATAACCATGGATGGGACATGGGTCCACTACTTTACACCTGAGACAAAGAAGTAGTCAAAGCAGTGGACTGGAATGGGGTAATCGTGTCCGAAAAAGGCGAAGATGGTTCTATTTGCTGGCAAAGAAAAAACCAGCAACGGCAAATATCACGCTAAGGTCATGAAGTTATGAAAAAAAGACCGCAATTAGTGAAAAAGAAAGTGTTGTTTCATCAAGACAATGCTCCAATTCACACATCCACTATTGTGATGGCCAAAATTAACGAATTAAAGTTAGAATTGCTTCATCACGCATCTTATTTGCTCCACCTGATCATTTTCTGTTTTAAAACTTGAAAAAATGGCTTATTGGTCCAAGATTTGCCAACAATGAAAAGGTGGAATCTACACTAAAAAAATTTTCTTCGTAAATGTTATAAATTCCTTTATTAATCCAATGAAACTCTTCATTAATTTTCAACCAAAGAAACATTTCATTGGATCTATGAAACGATTTGGATTTGGATTTTATGAAACCGAAACTTCATTAGATCTATGAAATCCTTTATAGAATTAATGAAGTTTTTTCATGGGATATCTTCATAGAATTATGAAATCTTTCAATATAATAACGAAATATTTTCATTGCATTTATGAAAATTTGTTCATAATATTTATGAAATTTGTTCATTACATTTATGAAATTTGTTCATACAATTCATGAAATTTGTCATATAGTTTACGAATCGATTTCATAGATTTTATGAAAATGCTTCATGATTCCAATGAAACTTTCATGTAATTTAAGAAAAGTTGCATGAAACATATTCATAAAATCAATGAATGTAGTCGTCATAGGTCTATGAAGTCACTTTTATGAAAATTTTAATGAAGAAGTTTCATACAGCTAATGAAAAAGTTTCATTAATCCAATGAAGTCAAGTTAACGCAGCTTTTTTATGAAGCAGTTTCGTAAATTCATAACTTTTTTATGCAACTTTTTCATAATATGAATGAAATTTATGAAAACTTCATTGGATTAATGAAGAATTTTTAATGAAAAATGTTTCATTAATATTATGAAGAAAATTTTTTCTGTGCACGTTGGTTGTCTGGCTGTTCTGACTATAAACAAGAAACCTATCAAATATCGTCAGAAAAAGTGTATCGAGCTAAAAGGAGGTTTTGTCAACAAATAAAGAAAATTTGTCCCAATTTTTTTGTGTCTTCTTTGTTGGGTCAGCCCTCGTATTAATGTAAGAATTTCGAAAAGGTTTCATGAAGATTTCACAGTTATCGTGCCTATCATACGGAAATCGCTCAATCGATTTAGAAAGCCATTAAACACATTCAGTCAAAATATACTTGTTATATTTTATTTGGAATATTTCCTATATCAAATGATATATGCGGCAATAATTATTATTGTGGTACAAGTTAAAAATCCATAAAAATGAGTTCCGTACACATTCCGTATTTATATATTATAGACCGTGTTGAGAAAAGGCAAAGGCCAGAAAGTCTCTTGACAAAATGTCTAAAGAATGCGTTTCTTTAAAAAAAAACGCATATAAAATATTTTATAAGACCTGTCAGAATGGAATTGCTATGTCAAAGAGAAGAGTTGCATATGTCAAAAAAAGGCAAGAGCACGTTATTTGTGTCAAAAGAATGCTTAACTTTTTCTTAACTTTTAATATGCTGGCTAAATTATTAGGCTATTTTTAAATATTATCTAATTAAGCACATTTCCAAATTCGTATATTTTGATAGTGGCCTATGTGAACTCGTATCTTAAAAGTCAAACTTCAAAAGCAGGCATATTTTTTCCTGGTAGCAAATTTTCATAAAAATTTTTCCTTGTTTAGTGCAAAAATTATGCAAAGTTTATTGAGACGCCAGCCTTGAAATATCTCATGTATTAGGGCCGCAGATGTAGCGTAGCGCATGTCACTTCATACTATACCAGAGATTGGTAGCAAAACAAGGTACATATATTCACAATCATATTTCTATATTAGCCCACTAGTTTTTCTATAACAAATGCTTTATAACATATGCTTTATTATGGTCATGCGAATGTTACAATCAGATTCCTTTGTTCTCTTTTGTGGGATGTATTCCAGACATCCTAGGGGAACAGTAGATGATAATTCAGTGCAGTAACCTTTCACTGCACAATATTTGCTTCTTTTATGAATAACAATAGAAATGAATTTGTAATCGTAGTTATGTATTAAATGCATATCAGATGGATAGTAATGAAAAACTATTACAAATATGATACACTCAGCTAATACTTTGACTGCTATTGTGAATAGCAATACAGTGATTTGTATATTCAAAATATATCCTGTAAATACATGATAGGTATGTATTTGTCTTCAACAAATAACAGCATAATATTATTGGATTGCACACTGCGACAAAGTGGGGTACGAATGCACTGGAATAATAATTGTAGTCATGCGCAGAATTACAAATAAGTATACGGTGGTAAAGTTCAAAACAAATGCACAAAAGAGTAATGAACGAAATTGAAACAAAAACTACATGTCTACATAAGAATGATACATTTAAATCACATATTCTTAAGTTCTTATCATTTAATCAGCTGGATTAAAGGCGTTCAAGTTTTATAAAACTTAAACGTTTGCTAAATTTAGATCTGATTATAAAAGTAAATTGCATTGCCTCACCCCTTCTGGTATCTGCCATACAAATTGCCTGATTTTCCGATATTCGATCTTTCCTTGTAATATAATACTTGGTAATACTTGGTATTACCTTATAATACTTGGTAAAAAATCGACCAAGTAAACATATCCGTTGTGTTATATCCCATACAGAGGCCGATTCATATCGTCTTCTTTTTTAATCAGTTGTAAGAGTAAAAATGGATGTCTTTGCCACACATCTTTTAGTATCTCCCATTCGCATTAACTTTTTCGTCGAAATTGTGTTTTTTCTGTAATCCCTAAACCATAAACAGCAGTAACTTCAATTTTCGTCGATTATATGGCGGTAAAACGCTTTACAAATTTTAAAACAATTTAAACATTCTGTAGTGATTACAGTAGTTAGGGATCTGCTGTATCACAGTGTTTTGCGATTACAGTAGGAAACTACTATATGATTACAGTAGGAATCCACTGTATCACTGTGTTGTGTGTTTTACCTACTTACATATGTCTAGGACGCGTATCACCTCTGAGATGATACCCGTTCGCATATTTAAATAAAGGCACGAGCTCGCGCATAAATTCATTCAACTTCAGAATGAATAAACACATCTGAGCATTTTCTTTCTTCTTATCACCACTTGGTGTATCACATTTATTTATATAAAATTTTACAGGTATGTTCCAAAAAAGTAGTGGAATTAAAGTAAAATACGATTTGAAAAGTTAACGTTTCGTTTTGGATGTTCTGCAAATGAAGTGGTTTGTTGTTTAATTTTCTCAAATGAAATGAAGTTCGAAAACAGAAGTTGTAAACAGCTGATATTGACTTGAAAATAAAATTTAGTTATTAAAACTACTATTTGTGATTTTTTGTGTATAAAATTAAAGGATAAATAAATAATAAGGACAAATAAATAAATAAAGGATAAATAAATAATGAATACGGTGTTAGTTGTCTACTGTATACCAAACCAATGAATACGCAAGGAAAATTACAACGTCCTCTAGATATGGTCGACACTACCTAAGTACACACATGTACATATGTACTTAAGTACATTCAATATACTTTTAACAAAAACTATTAGGTTTTTACAAAATTATCGCATCAACAAAGATGCATTTCGTAACATTTTACATAGCATGAAATTGAGACTGCCCAAGTCATACATTTCGGCAGAACTACAGCTTGCTGCCACATTAAGATTTTTAGCAGAAGGAGGATTTCAACCAGGGGTCCGAAAAGACACTAATGTGGCCTTAGCACGGAGCACCACTTGCAAAATTTTAAATCGAGTGCTTATTGTTCTAGAAAAATATATTTGTCGTAGATGGATTAAATTGAAAATGACAGTTGATGAACAAAATTTGTCTAAGCGCCACTTCATGCAAAAATTTGGTATTCCCGGCATTGATGGAACTCACGTGGAAATTACTAAGCCGCAAAAAAATTCCACAATTCTTCCAATTTTACATGGTCCCCTTTTTCCAGGTCTGGGTTGTTTTGCATAAAACGTAATATTGCATCCTGCGTTGTATTCTTGTGTTTTCCCCTTCAAACAAAGAAAATTTTTATTCAACCAAAGAAATCTGACCACTTTTATTTATTATACTTACATGTTTATTTGCGAAAATTTTTGTTTCACAATAAAATTTCAAAGTATTTTTAAACCACTTCTTTTTGCTTAAAAGTAGTTTCTAGAACAATGCAATTCACTACGATTTGATGTTCGAAAATAAAACATAAATGGAAAGTAAAAAGTAAAATCCAGAACATCCAAGTGTCAAATTGAAGTGATTACAAACTTCTTTTACTTCAAAGAATCTGGAACATACCTGTTAACCTACCCTAAACTCTATTTGGCTATGCCATTTGTGTCCGAAAACCAAAAAGGTGTTCTGGCTGATCAAACGAAAGCTCAGTCGGCAATTACTTAATATAATTGTGCATTAACAGTTCAATCACCCAGACTTTATTTCGTCAACAATAAGCAAACAATCTCGTGAATGAAAAAGTAAGTTCAGAATTCCACATTAATCTGCATAAGCACAACTGGAACAATAACCAGCTCGTGTTGCAATTATTGCAAATTGCTGTGGGTCATCGAACACCAATGGTGTCACCAATATTTATTATTAACATACGATATACAATAAACTACAAAACAATATAATTCTAAATCACAACAACACTCTATATAATTTGACTAATTTGAATCATATATCGCCAAACTCATATCTTCCATTAGACTTTAGAGCAATTGAATAAATTTCGCATTATGTGGCCAGCATTGAGGTTAAGTAAAAGGAGTGCCTTGCCATGCTCCTGAGGATACCATACATACAAATTGGCGATTACCAATAGACTTTCGAAATTCAGTATACTGCCAGCTTATGTTCAGATAATTATTTCGTTATTTGCCAAAATACCACCTTCAGCGATAAGAT
This sequence comes from Philornis downsi, assembly GCA_019455685.1. Taxonomy (NCBI): domain Eukaryota; kingdom Metazoa; phylum Arthropoda; class Insecta; order Diptera; family Muscidae; genus Philornis; species Philornis downsi. The sequence continues at coordinate 844,948 of JAHXMU010000031.1, read as the reverse complement.
AGGCGAAACTGCTATAGGTAGGAGAGGTGAGAGCTACAGATGAGAGGTAATGTGTATTCGTAGGTAGGACAAGTTCGAAAACGGGAGAGAACACACATGTACAAGGAGTGCATTAGAGCATGCAGTTTATCGCAATTTTTAGTTCCATGGAAAAAATATTTGAAAATTTAAATAACTTCAAATATGAGATAACTTGATATACAGGGTGTCCGTCGGGAAGGTACATTACTTTGTTTTGCAGTAATTCTGGTAAACATTAGTCTTGACAGTTCATATTTGGCAGTCGTGAAGTAGAGACGTGGCAAATTTATTATGGAAAAATATTCGATAAACCAACGTGTTTTAATCGTTAAAAAATTTTATCAAAATCAATCATCGATCACTGTGACGATAAGAAAGTTACGTGGAATTTTTGAGATAAACAACGTACCAGCAAGACACACTATTTATCGTGCAGTGAATGATTTCGAAGAAAGAGGGTCTGTAGCTGATAGGGCCAAGCATGGACCACAACGTACTGCAAGATCGGTTGAAAACATTACTGCTGCTCAAGACAGTGTTAAAAACAATCCATCAACCTCAATTCAACGCCGAGTTCAGCAGCTTGGTCTTCAAAGAACAATTTTGGCCACAATTTTGCACAAAGATTTGCATTTGTTTCCTTTTAAGATTCAGTTGTTACAACAGTTTCTTCCACAAAACCATTAATGCCAGCTCGCCCATGACAACTCCGATTTTCATGAAAAAATCATAATAAGTGACGGGGTACATTTTCATTTGAATAGATATATGAACAAATAGAATTGTCGGTTCTGGGCAATGTAAACCCCTCAAATTATTCATCAGTCACCTTTGCATCCATTAAAAGTTACAGTCTGGTGTGCAATTTGGTCAAGAGGAATCATTGGACCTTACTTCTTTGAAACTGAAAACGGCGAACCGGTAGCTGTCAATGATATGATTGAAAACTTTTTAACGCCACAACTGCATGCTTTGAGCTTGATTAACATGTGGTATCAACAAGGCGGTGCCACATCGCATACAGCCAGAATTACAATGGAATTACTGCGAGACCCCTTTCCACAACAAGTTAGTTCAAGAAATGGTGATGTTGATTGGCCTCCACGGTCGCCTGTTTTGACTGTTCCGGACTTCTTTTTGTGAGGATATCTGAAAAGCAAGTTTTATGCAAACAAACCAGAAACGCCTGAGCAACTCAAACAAAATATTCGTGATGAAATTAATGAAATACCGCGTGAAATGTGTGAGAATATAATGAAAAATGTGCTGAAAAGGACATTTGTGAGGCTAACAGAGGCGGACATTTATCTTATATTGTATTCTATACATAATTACCGATATTAAGTAAAACATTTATTAATATAAAATCCATTCTCTTTCATTTAATCAAAAATTATAAACAAACAAAGTAGTATAGCTTCCCGACGGACATCCTATTTTTAACACTAAATTTCACTTTATATCTATGGATGAAATAATACTTAAATTACAAAAATAATAATTTTTAAAGGTTTTTTTTTTGTTTTAATTTGTTGGCGATCTTCAATTTAATAAGATTTTGGTTTTTAATTGATTCAAGATCGTCTTTCTATTAGCAGTTGTTTATTTTGCTAATAGGATATAATTCCAAATTAATATTGATACAGTTGGCTGGACAGATGGCTGTTTCGGTATTCGCCAAAATACCATCTTCACCGCCCTTCGCTGTTTGTGTTTTGCCGAACATCATCGCCGCCTTAAGGGTACGTAATTTCACAAAGCAACCAACAAGCCACGTATGTGAATATAATTAATTCCGCAAGCTTTTAAGCATTCCAAATTTATTTACGACGAAATTTATTAGTGTCTCTAACAGTCCCTTTTTCCAAAAATGCCGTCTTTAACCACATCAAAAATTTAAAATTGTATTTAAAGATGTCGTCTTATTACAAATCGACGAATCGGTGTAACAGGAAAAACATACCCTTGCAAAGACTGAATCTAACCTTTGAGAATTCACCCTTTTTAATAATTTCACCATTTACACGACAACTATCGCTTTTAGTTGATAATGGCCCTATCAATTTGTAGGCGTGGTGTACTGAAAAGTATTGCGAAATACGAACATACTTTCACTGGGTAATTAGGCAAAACCGACATGATGCGAGACATGACGAGTAGAAAGTGTTTTCGGCACGCTCGCTTATTCTGCGAGGAACCGTTTCATCGCCCATTCACTACAGATTGCAATTCACGGCGTTGAAGCTTCGGCCAATGAATAATACAAGCACTGAGAAAACAGTTTCGTTCGGTCAACCGAATTTATTGCCAACTGAATTTTGACAGTTCTGTGTACTATGGCACTTCTGTGTTGTGAATACCAATATATTCATTCCCTAGTACAGAAAGTTGTGTTGATCGAATGAGTTTTGAATACAGCTTCTGTTACCATAACAAATGTATTTAGTTACAGTCACACCAAAACAAATCTATATTTTGGTGGACTTTCCCATTTTCTGTTCAGACTATCAAATTACTCAGTTGCGGCGTTTGATTCTATCGGTTAAAGCAGCTAGGAACAAAGATAATAACTGTTGTGACAACAAAAGTGCCAATATCAGTAACTACCATATTTTGTAAAATGGTAATTATGACCAATTCTTAGTTTGGCTACATTTTGTCTGTAAAAAGTAAAAATATATAAAAATCGAGGAATATTTTATATTTTATTTAAATATAAAATACGGTTTATTTTAAAACAATGAAATATATAGTCAATTAAGTTAATAATCCCATACTATTAGATGGTCACCATTTGGTGCCATTGATATATACGATACAAATTTCACTTTCAGGTCTTTTATGTTTATAATTTGGAAATTATTTGTTGAAACATTTACTCTATATTGATTGAGTGTCTGTTCCCCAATAATTTTGACTACGAAATAATAACAATGTAATAAAAACCAAAAATGGTCCTTGCTTCCTAAACCTGATTCTACAATATCAACCAGTAGACACCATCCTGGTATACTTCGATATTGATCTACGTAATCATCTAACAGATCATCAGGGATTGGCGATAAATCCGATTGGTCTTTGAATTGTACATCTCCAGTTATATTGAAATGGTTTCTTACTATAACGAAAGGTAAAAATGAAACAAACTTATGATTACCGAAGAAAAAAACCAAAAATGTAGTAACAAATGTACTTCACGTATATAACGGATTTAAACCTTTAACGGAAAAGGAATTAACAAATAATATATTTCAACCCAAATCTTGCATCAATTGAATATGACCACAAAGAATGCTTAACATTATATTCGCAATCACTATCCTCAATTTCATAATTTACGTTGCATGCTCGCACATGATTGAGTGTAGCTAGACTACTTTATTGGTTTCATAGACCAAATAATTGGTTCCACCGATCATATTGTGAATCCCGTGTATTTTATTTTTGCACACCGTTTTATTTGTTCTCACTTGTTTGTAGAGAAACCAACTTATTGGTTGATCAGACCAAATGCGGGACATACGTAGAACACCAAAAAAACATTTTCCGGCTTAACTGGTTACTCTTCCAATTTCGTCCATAAATTCATAACTACACATTTACTTACCATCTCGGCAGATTTCTGCGGCACTTGCTTTTTTATTTTCACAATTTATATGTACCAAGCTTGTCGTATTATTGAACACAATTTTCAGCACAAATCCCATATTGTCTATCGGCATCAAAGGGGAACAGTAAAATAGATCGAAAGACGCAATTCTTGTTGTTGCCTCTTACTCTTCTGTAGAGTTGTATTAAAAGCACAATCAATTGAGTTGCCTAAATAACGACGCCCAAGTTTATTGGTGTAATCGAATAAATCATTACAAATTAAAAATACCAATTTGTGCTACGTTCCGAACAATTTGATCGATTTACCGAAATTCAATATTTCCCCGGTAATTCCTAGTTGATAAGCCGTGGTAATCTAGTTTTGCATCCATTGTATTACTTTACAATGCTTTACAACATTTGACTTACAACTACTGACTTTGTACTTTCTAGTACCCCTCATCCAAAGTTATTTTGGAAATTTGGTTAAAATTTGGCTTAAATAAATAAATACGAAATATCTTATTAAATAAATCCGTAGTATTATATTTTTAAGGCATATGATAACATAAGCTTTGCACCTTTAACCATATTTGCCAGAACTTGTAAGTGTGTAAGCTAAGAATCTAATCTAGCTAAATTTATTAGATTTATCTGATGTCTTTTCTTACATTGATTTCGTTTAATGTTAAATTATAATTGTTTGAAGTATATGATATGCGTCTTAAAAATTGTACTATTGATGCCGTTAACTTAATTCTAGTTTCAGATTTCTTAGAATAAATTTAAGTAATTAATTTAAGCGCCTAACGTAATTTTTCTTAAATATGTTTATTTTTAACTTTACCCACTAAGGACTGAAAACAATGAACAAACTCTTTTTTGCGTCACATAAGTATGTGCATCCAAATAAAAACACAACTCTGTGCGTATGTTTCTCCTTTCCCTTTATTCCCGTATCTTATGCCCTACTATTCTAATAAATTTCTTTCTTTTTCTGTCGTTACAAAATGAGAGAGAAATGTCTCCAGCATAAGTGATATTCGGTCAAGAGTCCCAAAGACTCACATTCATTTTCTTAAATATTCCAAAAAAGTCACATTCATTTTCTTAAATAAGAATATGACTATCAAACAGCTGCAACAATCATTTTTTTGTGGAGCACAATAACTAAAAATTATTGCGATGACAGTAAATATGAATTTTGCCTTAATATGGCTGTAAGAAATCGATTTACTGCTATGATGACCGATGAATTGACCGTGCAGCAAAAAATTATGGTTTTATTTCGGTCCCATTAGCCATGTTGGCTTACAAGTTTTCCAGAAATACCATAATTGATTAAAATAAACACTAATTCAGTCGGCAGTACTATTATTCGTTTATAAATCTTTTTTATTAATCATTATCAAAGATAGAAAATTGTGAATTCAAATTTTTTATAATGGAAATAAAATGTTTGTTATTGATAAGGAAATTTTTTGACAAGAACTGATTTCCCTGGGTGAGGGAGATTTCTCCTTAGTCTACCAAAAACTTTTTATGCTCTAAAGAACGTTACCGAAATATAAATGTTAAAAACGGTAATACTTGTTGCAAAGAAATCATTGCTTTCAAAAACGTTAAAGAATGTCTATAAACTGGTCGTTGCCATTTAATTTTTAATGATAATTTCATGTAAATGTTATTCCCGGCTCCGTCTCAAAATGTCCGTTCGGAAGGTCCAATTTTTCGTCACTTTTTCGGGCATTTCCACGAACAACGCGTGTTATGTTATCCTGTAAGGCTTCAATAGTGTTCGACTTGTCCACATATGCTAACGACTTGACATATCCCCACAAGAAATAGTCAAGAGCCGTTAAATCGCGAGATCTTGGGACTAACTCACAGGGTCAAATCGAGAGATAAGCTGCTCACCAAATTCATCCCTTAACATATCCATTGTTTCACGAGCAGTGTGGCATGTTGCACCGTCCTGATGAAAGCACATGTCAATTAAGTTCAACTCAGTCAATTGGGGTAAACAAATTCCTTGTGGTTGAGTAACACATGCCCAATCGCTGAGAACGGCGACGAATTGACATTTCGCGATCGTCATTAACACTGGTCGCAACGGCTGCAAATTTTTCCTTCGATACGTACTCTACGCATGCGAATCGGTGGTTTTATGTCCAACAAAGTAAATTTGGTGCGAAATTTGGAGATAATAGCATGAACTGTTGATCAGCAGGTCAATTATGACGACCATAAAATGGTTGTATCAAACGATGCACCTTTGTCACAAAGCACGAATTTTGATAATAAATTTTAACGATTTGCAATCGTTGCTCGTTTGTTAGTCTTTCCATGATGAAATGGCAGAGTATACTGTACATTTTTCACTTTGACAGATGACTTTTAGACGCCATTACCAACCAGTTCTGCCAACCTGAAACTCAAATCTTAAAAAATCACCCTATACAAACATGTGGAGTGTATCGCTATAGCATATTGAGCCTATTGCTGTTTAATATATTAAATAATCATAATGTACATAATGTACAGTGCAAATCAAAAAAATTCAGTTTTAATCTTAAGTGTTTCTCTCTCGTAATAATCTAATCTATCCTTCCTTTCGAGATTATATTCCCAGTAATTAGAGTATAGATTTTTCGAACATTATGTTTTACTTTCTGCTGTGAAAGTTTCGTTTTATAATATTTTGTGAGGAAAGTGAATAAATGCAACAAAATAAATTACCCGCAAAAGTGAGAAAATTAGTAGTATACAAAAAATTATTTTTTTTTTTTTGAAAATTGACAAGTAATGAGAAATCGGAAAATAAAAAAAGCGTGACCGAAATTGATCTTCTATTTAAACTTCACAAATCTAATATTTTGCAAATTGTTTCGTGACATTAATTGAAACCATTGGAAATTGTTGGTTATGCAAACGAACAATTGCTAGTCAATATTGGAATCCACACTGTGAAGTACAGATTAACTGAAACAAATTTGTTTGTAACTTAACTTTAGTCAATAGGAAAATAAACTTTGACTTTACCTAACAATATACGAGTATTTATTAGACGCGGGAAGGGTAAACCAAAATGTTGTGGTATGATGAAAGCATATTTCTTTTATTTAATTCCGAAGAGTACATTTCGTTCGGAGGCCACGTAAACAGAAATATTTTCCTATATATTAATTGTAATGATTCAAACATAGCGGTTAACTCTATCGTGTAGGGTAAGCAGAGACCATCGCGGAAACAAAATCAAATCCAAAAATAGTTTTAGTTTGTTGCTGGTTCTGGCATTTAAAACAAAAACATTTAAAGTGTTTATTCTGATTGCGGCAATCGAATCAATATTGCGTTGAATTTTGTTTGTCTTTCACACATCCACAACGAAATTACAAACAAATTTGATTTTGATTCGTAAATCTGAAATTAAATTAAAAATAATTTTGATTCTAATACAGTTTATGAGAAGTTTTGTTTGTATTTCATTTGAAGTTATTCAAAACAACAAACACCCAACATTTTTTGAGTGGCTGTGAAAGTTCCTCAGAGATCGCTATTGTAAATGCAGAACATAAATTATTTGAACGATTTTTAATTATGGCACTTTGGCGCCAAATTCTTTTCTTTGGCAAGAGATAAAACTACATTTAGTTTCAGTTCTAATTTAGATTAAGAAACGAAACTGGATAAAATTATATTTTCGTTTCCTGTTCTCGAATCGAAATGTCTATCTCAATAAGTCAATTTAAGTTACTAATTTCTTTTGAGATAAAAGAAGAATCAATGTATGAAGTAAGTTGTTGTTTTAAATATGAATAAGAAACAAATATGCAATGTACTTTAAATAAGTTGACAATAATAAAACCGAAGCTAAATTGAGCTTTCGCAAATGTTTCTGGTGATAAAAAATAAAATTTATTACCAAAACGGGTTTCCAAGAGTGGCGTTGTTCCCATCATGAAAATTAAAAAAAAAATTATAAATTTCACTAAATATTGTGAAATATTAGAACAGCTTATGCTACTACAAAAAAAAAGACACCTGACAACGTATACCAACATGATATTAATCCCAAACAGACTAGTCGCATACTCGTGTCTAGAAATACCCTGGCTTGTTCGGAAAGTTCATTCGGTTAATTTGTTAATTCATCATGCGTCACATCTCATGACGTAGAGATCCTTCAAACACTATAATATTTCCTATTCTATATTCAAGCATGGCATAAAAAACTTTCTAACAAATTTTTTTATTAAAATGTTTCTAAAGACATTTTAAGTTTTACATTTTCCGTAAACAGCATATGCGAAGATATGTAGAATTAATTCAATATCTATACACTCTTCCAACTATTCGGAAAACGTTCAATTTATTACCTTCGCATTGAATTAAAGGGGCGGTCAAAAAATTAGCCGACCTGTCGTATAAATGATGCCAGTGGTATGAAAAAAAATAATTTGGTGAAAAGTGGTAACTCTATAAAACATATGTTTTAAGGCGCCACGTTGTTTAGTATTTTCATTTGAGCCATCAGAAGTAAACGATCTCACCGAATTTGTAAACAATACAATAAAACCACTACAATATTCAATATTCTGCTCATTCGTTTATGACTGCAAAATATTGGGTAGCAGAATTTAAACCAGGCCGTACGAGCTGCTAAGACGAAGGCCGTAGTGGCCGGCCGATTGGGGTGCCCACGCCAGACAGGGTTAAGAAAATCCACAAAATGGTATTGGATGATCGTCGGCTGAAGGTGCGTGAGCGAAAGTTGTGCGAAGATGGGCGCCGCGCTTGTTTTTAATAGAGCAAAAACAGCGTTTTGATGTATTTAATGATGTTTCGCCGCAATAAAGCCAAAAAATACTTCATACCTGAGACATAGGAATAATCAAAGCAATGGACTGAGAATGGGGAATAGGGGAGAATCGTGTCCAAAGAAGGCGATTACGGTTCCATCTTGTTGATTACAATTATAATGATATAATGATTGATTATGTTGATTATAATCTTGTTGATTATATTCAGAAAAAAAATATTAAGCTAATTTATTGCAGAGCTTAGATCATGAAATTATAAAAAAAGTCGCATTTAGAAACACATTTCCAAACTTGAAAAATGGCTTGGTGGTAAAAGATTTGCCAACAATGAAGAGATGGGTGGAGTCTGCAGTTGGTGGCTATTTTAAGAAGTTTGGCAGTTCTTACTATAAACGGGATATATGAGCTACTGAATATATCACTGGAAAAAGTATGTCGAGCTGGATGGAGATTATGTTGAAAAATACAGAAAATTTTCACAACTTTTCTGTGTACTCTCTGTTAGGTCGGCTAGTTTTTGGAACGCCCTCGCAGCTATGTTTAGCCAACACATTGTACCAATATTTAAATGCTTCTTCAAACTTTTGTGTATCGGCCTCGTTTATTTCAATCAGCCTCATTTCTTATTAATGAAATGAATTGTCCTGATTTGAAATCATTTTATGTCCTTCCCAAAAATTTAAGACCTATTATCGTTATCAATATCTGGTTTCATTCTACTAATTAGGCTTTTAATAGTTCTTTACCCCGCTTTTTGTCAGTTTAATTGAACTAATTTCAGACCGTATTAGAGACTACATCATTTTATGGAATTTTGGAATTTAATAACATAAAAGTATATTGATATATATGTACATATCAAATATACGAGTACATATGATTTGCTCATGTAATGTCTTTAAATTATAGTGTGCAAGCAATGGCATCTAAATTGATCGAATTGGGTAAAATGAAATATGCTATGCATCTGCTATAACAAATTATTTACGGCTTAAAATCCGCCACGCATATCGCCCTACAACAGATACTGCCTGATACCGGAAGAAATTTAAAGCATTTCCGCGTTATGTGAACATGGACTAGAGTATTCTGTTAACTATACTTTTGTAAAACAAAAGCTATTACTAAACATCAGATTATTTATCGATCCAGTTTAATTGTCTAACGGCTTAACAATAAAGTTAGGCTAATATTTTCAAATAAACGCCTATTACGACAGTTAGTACATGGCCCGAATGGGATTACTCACAACTACGGGTATACAGACACGCATACACACACTCTCAGACATGCCGTTTTGCACTTTACTTGAAGCTGTGCCACCAGCACGCTAACACTATGATAGAACCATACTTGCACAAAATAAACCAATACAACCAAGAGGGGCAAACAATAGTCGACAATGTGAACAATAGTCTAAGCGCCTTTCATAAAACAAAAATTTATGGTTTCCAACGACAACTTAGCCCAAAACTGTAGTGTGGAACGAAGCCATGGTCTTGCAGTTGTTATTTCTGCCATTGAACGATTGGGGAATAAAGGGACGGGTAGGGCTTGTATCGATAAAGGTCATAGCCCATTTAAGGTACACTTTTGTATGGAGTATTATATATTTTTGGAAATTCGTTATGTACATGATTTGGGAAGTTCACCTAATTAAAAGCTACCAAAAAGGCTGGCTTTTATGTCTACCACAACGTCAAACAGCTAAGTGCATTGGTTGTTGTTGCGCATTTGAACTTGTGCGGTCGGAACTTGAATCATTGTTTAAAACAATTTAGAAATTCTTGAAAGATTCCGAAAATCTCCTGCAGTGGTACTATTAAGATTGCTGTCATTAATACGAAAACTACTGCAGGCAATAGTGATGGATAAAAGTGAGAATTGCGCAGTTTAACAATAATTTAAACTGCAGCTTTTAGGCATAAACTACTAATATATAGCCAACTCTGCAGTAATCAATTACACGACTATTTCAAAACCCCTCTTTTTCAAGTACTCAAATTTTTCATTTTGAAAAGTCTCAACAAAATATTTTAGCCATTGTTTGCCTCAAAATGTACAGACTTCCAGAATAGAATAAAAAAACTGAAAGATTTTCCACAGATTACAATCACTTGACTTGATTTCACCTCGTGGGAAATCTCTAAATGAGAAAAATGAACAAAGGACAATAACAAAATATATTTGAAAACCGTTTTTATGTTATTTTTTCCATTTGCTTAATTTTTCTTGAGTGAAATCTGAAGTGAATTTCCATGGCTGTTTGAAAAGTCTTCTTTTTAGCCTATAGGGGGCGTCCAAGGTAATAAACCCATTTCATTTTTGTTTATTCTTTAAATGTTTACATATTGAATTTTATGAATATCTGTCAATGTGTTTGTATTTCACAGGTATCGATGGCGTACCGCCTCAGTAAGTTGGACCAAAATATACTCAAATACATTTTGTGCACCATAACACCGTTTAGGGGATAAACCACAAAATCGAAGAAGGAGCTTCATAAGCGTTACAGCAACTCTGCTCCATCAAGTACAGTGGTTAATATAACTGGTCTACAAATTTGGAAGAAAAAAGAATTGACAGCAGAAACGAAGTATATTTTTTAACTAGTCTGGGTGCGCTGAATTTGAATCGGGCATAAAAATTGGGCTATCACGTCCTGTTAACTTTTTATCGCATGCTGACAATACTGTAAAACAGTCAATACTGACACTACAATTTCACAATTATTAATTTGACAGTAGGCCACATTCATTCTAAATGTTCATAACAGTAGCGTTAAAGCTTGTCAGGGAGATCATGTGTTGCTGATTCACGCTATTTTTGCTTTGTGTGTGGTGAATATTTGGTTGGAAAAATAAGGATATGCAATATCAGGATCATTAAAATATGCATATTTACATTATTTTGGTTTTGCTGTGAGAAACTTGAACAAACCATGGACACCGACAATGTTTTGCAATAATTGCAGAACTGTTTTATACAAGCGGTCAAATGTCAAGAAGATCTATTTTCGATTTCGATTTTTCAATTTCAGTACTTTGGAGGAAGTCAAGTAACCATCAACCAACCGATTGTTTTTCTGTTTAACAAAAGTTGCTATGTTCAATATGAAAAATCGAAAAAATATTGCTTACGCGAGTGGCCCATCGGTTTCCAAATCAGTTGCACTTATAAGTGGATGCACTAATTTCCGATGAGCCGTACAATGCACCACATTCGGAAAGATCGTCAGATCGAATTTATCACGACAGTTGACCGAAAGTTAGAAGTAGATGACATAGCTGACTTCGTATGCAACTTGTAAAGCGTGCATTCAACAATTTACATTATCATCTAAAAAGGGTGAGTGTGTAATCCCCAAAAGATTACATGGGTCACAATTTTCCAGCAAAATTTGGAAATTGCACAACGAACCTCAAATGCATTTTGTTCGCTAATTCCTGACTACAGGCTAGAGACGTCGCAGTAGTTACAAAATTGCGCTGTGAATACCGAAACTGCATTAAAAGAGTTTCAAATCGCAACATCAGACTGCGAAATTAATGACGCCTGTATTCTGGGATGCATACATCAAAAATCACATAGACTAGTTGAAGAATGATGGAGCAACTACTACCATTCAATACTATTATGAACTAGTGCCTCAATTTGATATTGCTATCAAAAATAAAGCGATAAAAAATCCTTTTTTTTATCAAGGTAATGCATCTGTGTACAATGCACCACTCAATGGTGACCAAGTAAATCGATCGTATACTGTGGAATTCTTATTTGTTTCCCAAATAGTCCAGACATGGACCTATGCGCCTATTATCTCTGTCCGAATTACAAGAGATAGCCCGCAGAAAACGCTTTTATTCGAATAATGAGGCGATCACCGTAACATGAGAACTGTCGTAACTTATTTTGAGAACTGTCGCTTCAGTTCTTATAAAAAGGACGTCGAATTGGCTTAGACTTATTACAGTCATTGTACTGAGTTAAGAGGTGACTGTGTTGAAGAAAAAATGATAATTTAATAAAATGTGTTTTTTTTTTTTGGTAGCCGCGAAATTTTGAAACAACTTAGTATATTTGTTTGTTTGTTCTTAACAAAAAATAAACATGTATTGTTTTCTACTAAGTGTATAAATTTTACTAGTTTTTCTCAAAAATGCATTCCAGTACCAGGGTTTTAACGAACAAAAAATTTGGTCGATTGGTTTTTGACTTGAAGAAATTTACCAATGAAAATTTGCCCTGTAGTAACAACATAGAGCGAAATGGAATTAAAAGAAGAATTGAGTTTTCTTCCAATTCCATGCAATTTTTTTAAATATAGGGTGATTTTTTTAGAGTTAAGTTTTTCAAGTTGGCAGCACTGGTTGGTAATGGTGTCTAAACGTCATCTGTCAAAGTGAAAAATGTACAGTATACTCTGCCATTTCATCGTGGAAAGACTAACAAAGGAGCAACGATTGCAAATCGTTATGCATCCTTTGATACGGCCATTTTGTGGTCGTCATAATCGACCTGCTGAATCAACAATTCGTGCTATTATCTCCAAATTTCGCACCAAATTTACTTTGTTGGACATAAAACCATCGACTGGCATGCGTAGAGTGCGTACCGTACAAAAAATTTCGGCCGTAGCGACCAGTGCTAACGACGATCGTAAAATGTCAATTCGTCGCCGTTCTCAACGATTGGGCACAAGGAATATTTTTTGCCCCAATTGGCTGAGTTGAACTTGGTTGACATGTGGTTTCATCAGGACGGTGCAACATGCCACACTGCTCGTGAAAATTGGGTATGTTAAGGGATGAATTTGGTGAGCAGTTTGTCTCTCGATTTGGCCCTGTGAGTTGGACCCCAAGACCTTGCGATTTAACGCCTCTTGATTATTTCTTATGGGGTTATGTTAAGTCGGTAGTCTATGTGGACAAGCCGAACACTATTAAAGCCTTACAGGATAACATACACGCGTTATTCGTGGAATACAGGCCGAACTGCTCGAAAAAGTGACGAAGAATTGGACCTTCTGAATAGACCTTGGACCTTCTGAATAGACATTTTGTGACGGAGCCGCGGACAACATTTACATGAAATTATTTTTAAAAATTAAATGGCCCAATTTATCGATTCCAATAAAAAAATTTTAATATATGATGCAAATTTGAGTGTTTTATTCGCTTTTTAAAAAAACTACTATTAAAAAATCACCCTATACTACTATTTTTACTAATTTTTTACATTTGACAATCGTGTACATTAAAGAGAAAATTTGTACATTTTCTCTTATACGCCTTTTACTTTTAAAGTAAGCATTGGAATAAATTAATTAATAATTAATTAATTAATTAATAATATTAATCAAGTTGTATGGAGTAAAACTTTTGTAACAGAAAGAACTTAATCTAGAAAAGTAATTTACTACTAAAATATTTACATCCTTGGGTAAACTATACGTTGCAAACTAAGTAGAAGAAATATTAAACCATAAGGACAAGCCCTAATTTCGATGCTTAATGAACTAGGAGTAGCTTGAACTAATCCGATCGCTTTCCACAGACATGTTCCATTTTAGGCTAGTTCTTACCACTTTCGGTCGTTGCTGTACTACCGAATTTCACATTCTGCTGAACATTCAAATTTTTGTTTGTTTTTTTTTTTAATTCTCCCTCTTGGAAAGAAAATAGACTTGTTTTATACGTGCTTCGAATGTCCGAACGACATTGCACACACACAAACACACACATACACATACACAAAATATGAGACTTTATCCTTTCGATTCTCGCTGCTCATGAATACGCCACAATTGTTCTTGAAAAGTCATGTGTCCTGTGCAGCTGCATCTGGACAATCGTCTAGTGTCCGATTGTATTGTAATGACACAATGATTAGGAAAACTTGCGTGAAATGGTGAATAGTCCTACTTACATACTTTTGAGTTCCAAAATGTATGTGATGCACTTTTTGGCTAGATGAGTTTGTTATCCTTTTTTGCAACTGCATTCATGTATGAATGTGTCTATATTGTGTTTGGTTGTTTTCGCTCTTTAACAAATGACAATATGCGTTTATGTAAATGCGAATGAAATGGAGATAGAATCTACTAGTGTACGAGTGCAACAACAGTGTCCTAGGATGAAGAAGAATTGTAGAAATCTAAGTATTTTATGCCATTCGGATATGTAAAAGATGTTCAAGGTAAGCTCTTCAAGGAGACGAGGACGCAATCACTACTTTGTGGTGATTTTAGAGATCCATTTCATGACCAAACCTCAAATTTATAATTTTCAAAAATTATTTATCAGTAAAAATTTAGTATATATATATGTATACATATTATATACAGCTGCGGTCAAAAAAATAGCACCATAGCAATAGACTATTATTTTGCAATAGTGTTTACCGATTAAGTTCAAAATGTAGCATTAGACACTTAGGGAACTGTAAAACTATATTGAAGAGAAAACGTTAAATTTTCTTTTTATTTTGATACAAAATTTTAATTTTTTTTTTTCAAAAGAACTTAAAAAACAATCAGCCAAAAAAATAGCACTTCAGTTCAATTTTTGGTAATAGTATACACTTAACTAAGCGCAAATTAATAAAAAAAAAAAAACAATATATTATGAATTCACTACTTCAGAGTTTCATTTATTTATTATAATCAATATTTCGTGGCATTTCCTTTGTTTGCAACAACCTCTGCGCAAAGTTTTGGCATTGAATCAACAAGATTTTGGCAACGTTCCACCGGAATTTCTTTCCATGTTTGCTTTACCGCATTCCAAAGTGCTCGTTGGTTGAATTTGAGCAACTCCTTTTTTAATATCTGCCCATAAATTCTCAATGGGGTTGAGGTCTGGGCTCTGGGCGGGAGATCACATTGATATGATGGTCTTTAAACCACTTTGTTGCAAGTTTGCTGGTGTGTTTAAGGCCATTATCTTGCTGGAGGACTCATACCAGCGGATTTCGTCTGAAGCTTAGGGCAGCATAACTTCTTGAAGGATATTAACATAAATGGTTTTATTCATTATGCTTCTTATCCAATGTGTGGGTCTTACACCATAATAAGAGAAGCATGCCCATAATAACAAAAGCATGCCCATACCATTATATACTAGACCCACTGTGTTTTATAGTTTTTATGGTATAATTTGGGTTGAATTCGGCATTAGGAGGTCTTCTAACGTAGAAACGTGACCCCTGGCCACCAAATAAAACATATTTGAACTCATCTGCCCAAAGCACATTTCGGCTGTCCAGTTCAAATGAGATGTTGCAAATTTCAACCTTCTAGCAACATGCTTACGAGATAGAAGTGACACTTTTAGAGGACTACATGCATTTAACTTGTTGCCTCGCAGTCTCCTGCGAATGGTCTCGACCCTTGCAGCTACAGTAAGTTCCTTCTGAAGCTCTGTAGCTGGCTTGAATGAATCCTTGTTTGCCTCTCTGACCAAACGTTTAACCATTAAAGACGACAAGACTCGCTTTCGTCCACGTTTTTCTGGTTTCTGGGTAAATTTCAGTGCGTTGATAATCATTTTGTTTAAGCACTCAACTAATTTTCGGATTTCCGAATATGGTTTGTTTTCAGAAACCAAGTTTTTTTTTTTTTTATAAAAACACGTTTTTCGTGCGTTCAGTGCTTTCCACGTCCCATTCTGACGAATATATGTTAAAATATCAATAGATATTATGAATTGCAATATGAATTTACCTTACCTTTAGTGTTTTTCACTTTTATTTTAATTATTAAAACAATATTTATTTTGTTTAACAATTTTTTCATACGAGGTGCTATTTTGTGACTGCACTGATGTTAAACATTTGTGAAATGATAGATCATTTCTAAAGGATTTCTAAAGGTTGAGGAAAAAAAATGTTTCTTAAAGAGAGTAAACAGAGTACTACGTCATCGCTTAGTTATGTTCAAACAATAAGCACAGAATTTATTTTGTCATTGGTATGCAAATAGATTTCAACGTTAGTGCTATTTTTTTGACCGGTATTGTATATATATATATGAAAGATCCATTCTGAGCCATCTTAATTTTAACAAAGTCAATAAACCCTTCGATCCGTGGTTTCAAAAATGATTTTGGTTTCAGTTTTAAAGATATCTGACAGTAGCCACTTAAACTGACCAGAAGTTCTTTTGTCACTCACTTCATTTTAATTCACAGAAGTAATTTGAATAAAAGTGTGCTGTGTGCTAAGTTATATTGAATCCAGGTAAATGTGGGTTAAATTGGATATCTTATATGGGACGTACCAGAAAGATAGAGTTACCCGGTTAATTTTTTGCATTATAATGCTACACAATTGGCAGAAATGTATGTAAATGTAATGAACAAATTAAAGATAAAATATAAATTTTGGTAAATCTGTCATCCTCTTCATTTATAAGGGAGTGTTCAAAATTGGTCTGGTTTGTCGGTCGATTTTTCGAATTTGACGAAGAGTAATAAAGCAGTACAATGGAGAAAACTGCAGGTTTTCTAACTGGGGTTACAGAAGAAAAGTTGAATTTCAGATTTTGTTTGGCAGATACCAGAAGATGCGTATCGATATAGTTCATTCACAATAACCGATGCCAATATCGATTAAATAAATATTGGACTGTGCCAAGCTTTGAGAAGTTTTATAACAATTTACGGCAGTTATTTGGACTGCCAGCCAGCCAGCCACTTAAGCAGGCATACCGGCATTACTCAATCGTTTTAAAAATTCATGAAGCATATTCGGTCAAAAGATACTTGGTATCATAGACGTCTCCTTCTGGGTGATAAATTTTTTCCATACTAAATGGTACATACATATCTTCATAGTTTTAGACGAAGAAAAAAAATAATTATACAATTTAATTAAGTCGATGTTTTTTAGGACCTCACTATCGATAAGTGTTGTAAAATGATTTTCCGAAAAAGTAATGCTAATACAGAGGAGCGGAAAATGCTTTCCAAATATATGTAATATTCTATAGTTTCAACTTCAGTTTCACTACTGAGGCATCTCAGAATATACCTCATAAAAATAATCAGATCTACGCTTATTTCGGTTACGATTTTGATTGTGATGGTGTTAATTACAACATTCCTGTTAACGATTTTACAACTGTATAAATTTTGAGAACATCGATTACATTTCGATTCCCAGCAACCGGTAGAAAAACTTCAATTAGGCGAACTGACTTACATGTACGAGTACATATACCTTTTGCGTTTTTGCCGAAGTGTGAGGAATGCCAGAAAGGATATGTTAAATCAATCGTTTCTTATCAAATAAATCACGACATAATGATCAAAATTATAACTTTTTAAAGTCCCCCACATAGAAATTATAGTGAACACATTGATTTTGACTAAGTCACACAATTCGCAGGCAGGCATAAAGAGAGAGCATGGCAATGCAGACCATTTTCATTCGCAGAATTAAGTTTATAAAATGCCTATTGCTTGTACTGGATATAGTATACTATTGGATGATAGACATGAAGTTAAAATGGGTTTGATGTTTTCGAATTTTTCCAAGCATTAGCATACAATACACTTCACAAAAATGTAAGTAACTACAGTTTATGAATTAATTATCAGAGCGGTAAAATCAAATTTGAAGCGTACTGGTACCCTTCACTTTCAGTGGTAGAACTTAGTTCACTAAACGCTTGACATGCGTCAAATTTGATAGGATTCAGGTTGACTAATTGAGAGGTATAATCTTAAATATATACGGGTTAAATCGGTCATAAAAATGATCTCATCTATCGGTAATTACTCTACTTCAGTACACCACATTAAAAAATGTTTTTTTTTTTCACTGGAAAATATGATAAGTTGATGTATTTTGTACGTATGGGAAGTAGGCACTTTACGCACGCCCACGTACCTGACGTTTATTATAGTGCAACATGTAGCAAAATTGGTCCAGTATGAAAAATCTTATCTATGCAAGGAAAATCCCATCTTCCATTTCGTACACTTTCTCATGACACAGTTCTACTTGTGGGTGTGATTATTGACAAATATTTCGATGGTGCCAATATGCTTTTCTCATGGAAAAACCCATCCCTACTGGCAAAATATTAGGACAGTCACTTCTCAGAAGTTTCCCTTGAAACGAATTCCTCACCAGCAAAATCATTCGCTATAGACAAGATTAAGTGATAATTACTTAACGGCCAGTCGGAACTATAAAGAGCATATATAAAATCCCCCCAACCAAGCTCCCTGGGCTTCTCTACTGTCGATGTGTGTAGCCTGTTGTTTTGATGGAACACAATTCTTCTCGTTTTTGGATGGTTGCTTCATTTAAATGATCCAACTTTTGACAGTTTGTTTTTGGTCTCATGGTAGATAATTCTCCTTCCAACCCATAAGACTTACAGCAAAACTTTTCTGACTATCTATCTCTACCACTTGCGCTTTTTAACCGCGATTCGACAACGACAGTTTTTACTTGACGTTGTCGTAAGTGATCCTCCTTCAGAAATACGCTAACGGTTTAATGTAAAATATTTATCTACTGAGTAATGAAAATGTGCTTACATGGATTTGAAAATTTTCATTATTTTTTTTTATTGGCCTTTTTGATTGGTTTGAATCTTTGCCATCTAAATAACCGGGAAGGAATCTATGAAACTAAAACTATGCATGATTAGCTGTTACATGATGAATACCATAAATACTGCTCACATTTCTGTGAAAACTGTAAAATATGATGTATTTTCTCAAACAGTACTCAGTTTAGCAATCATAAAACTACTCGTATATATGAGAAATTTTATCCATCTAACGCCATCTAACTTAACCTGGTCGCACTTGTATGTAAAGTAAAGTAAAGTTAAATAAAACACACATAAAGCTATGATTTAGATAAAGCTTTTATTTCATTATAATGCTTAGACTTTACCGTTAATTACGAAATACAATGTCATTCAAATTACCGCCTCTAGAGTGGTTGCAGCAGTGGATTCTTTTGAGGTAAAATTCGACTACTTTTTTGCACATTTCGAGCGGTATCTCGGCGATAACTTGAGGAATGTTGGTTTTCAAATGCTACAATGTTCGGATAATTGCGTAACACGGTCTTTGACGTAGCCCCATAAAAAAGGCCAATTGACGTCGCCAAAATGTGGAACTACGATTTTCATACAATAAAGCCCAAATCGGTCGTGTTGTAAGGCCTGTGTTGTCATGGATTGTTGAAATCACATATCGTCTAGTTTATAATCTCCAATTGCAGGCCAGCGTCATTTTTGAAAAAATAAATCCCAACGACTCTTCCAGACCATAACGCGCAGTCAATTTTTCAGGATGCAATGGCTTTTCTACAATCACTTCTAGGTTCTCCGAGCCCCATTTAAGACAATTGTGCTGGTTGACGTATCCACCGAGTAAGAAATGAGCTTCTTCGCTGAAGAAAATTTTGTTCCAAAAATCGGTATTGAAAGCCTGTTGCCGTAGTTCCCAATCAGCATATCTACGGCGTTTTGAACGGTCATCCAGCTTTAATTGTTACGTGAGTTGGATCCTTTATGAATGGAGGTGCAACTCCAAATGCAAAATACGCCATAGTGGGAAGTAAGATGGGTCCTAATTGCTGAGAACGCCGTAGAATCGATAAATTCGGATTATCCGCCACACTTCCACTGACAGGTCAAGGTTAATGGTCATCCGGCTATAATTGTTACGTGAGTTGGACCCTATAAGGATGGAGGTGCAACTCCAAATGCAAAATACGCCATCATGAGAAGTAAGATGGGTCCTAATCGTTGAGACCGCCGTAGAATCGATAAATTCGGATTATCCGCCACATTTCCACTGACAGAAGCAATATTTTGCAATATTGCACTGGCCTGACCACATCTGTAATACTTCCAGTCTCTTCAAGTTACTTTATAATCTTGTCAATTCCTTGAACAGTAAGTCGATTATGATCACAACCATAATCGCAACGTAATGCACGAAAAGTTCCCACGTTTGAATCGCCACTTTTATAGTAAGTTTTAAGTATTTTAAGGCGTTCTTCAGTTGTTGAACGATCCATTTTTGTTTATGCAATCTTTTCACTAAATAAATGACACTTCAGATGATGGCCATATAACATCTGACAGCCTGTTCAGACTGGCAGTTTTGACACCATTAACCCTGTTTGATGGTCTTCAAAATATTGAATTGCATGGAAAATTCCACGACCCTTTTCCAATTTTAATTAAGTATAACATATGAAAATTTCGGGATTGGTAGTATTACATTGTTAAATTAGTATGGCGATAGGCTGGTTACTTTGAAAATTGTAAAAGCTGACTTTTTATTCGAACACAACTTTTTAATCTATTCCAATTCTCTTCTGTATACCTCTGATAATTTATTAGATACAGCCGCCTAAAATTGTTATTAATGTGAATGGTGCCAAGCCCGTTTGTCCAGTTAAGACTTAATATGGCCTATAAATCCTGGATGGTACAATTATACAGCGAAAATCTCATGATAATTGGTTCATTAATTTAGACGCCTATTCGGAACACATATACAAACATGGATAGATAGGCAGATAGTAAGACAGATGGATAAACAAATAGATATACAGATAGATAGGTAGCTACATAGATAGCTGATAGATAGATAACAAATTTAACAATTTATATTTTTAATAATGCTCCGGCATTTTTTAATCTATTTGTAAGATTATCGACAAATTGCGATCTGTGCCACACATACCCACTGTGCAGCAATCCTAGGACAGCATACAAATTGTAATGCATTGACCATTTCTCTTCCTGCATTCACAACAATGAGAAATTTCTTGTAGTTTATGTGGTTGGCAGAGAGCATTTGTTAGTTAAATTGAAATCACGTAAGCAACAAATGAAAAACAAAGTTTACGAGCAAAAGCCATGGTTTGTCGGTCTTTTCCCAAATTACCTTAAGGACGAATGCTTACATAATGCTCCATTTCAAATCATCAGAGTTTACAAATTGCAAGTGTTTCAATTATATTTAATTGTTAAGTCAAGCAGGGGTTAGAAAACTAAAATCATACTAAATCTCACCTTCGCATGAAATGGTTTAAGGGATAATAAAAATAAGTGAAGCCATAAACTAATTTTGTAAAACCAAATATATTAATACAATAAGAAAACACACACACACACACACACTAAGGCTGAGTCTACAGGGCACAGATGTTGAATTTAGATGGCTCACGTAATCGTATCGCAATAGGGTGTACATTGTGGAAAGTTTTCCACATAAACACATACATGTAGTACACGAATGGTGAATGGTGCAGGGATATCGTACGCTTGCTGTCTGCATGATTTACACAAAAAGTGGGCTAATGCAACATACGTTTGCATAGAATATAATATTTTCAAAGTATTTTATTGTCTGCAGGATCCAGTAACATACACAGTAACATAAACATTCCGTCGCATTTTCGTACAATTTCGTAAAGAGAACAGAAAGGAAAAAGTATTCCTTACGTATGTGGTAGAAATATGCAAATAAAATCGTTTGGATTTTATGAAAATTTAAAGGAAATATTCTCACACATGTTTCTTTCGGTGCCACTGATAGAAAATGCAGTATTAAAACAAGTGCAAGTGGTCTACAAGAAGCGCAAAATTTTTTCAATTAAAACTTTAAGATCTAATAATTTTTTCAGGTTCACAGTGTAAAAGTGAAGTGAGGAAAGATCTTTAAGCTTTATTTCAAACTTATCGATTAAATGTGATTGCTATTGCCTGAAGAAAAATCGTTTGGCCTTATTTCAAATTTATCGATTAAATGTATACATTACATATAATTATAATTGCTATTGTCGATTGACTTGAATTGTTTATAGCATTACGAGTTTTCATATGTAATATTTTAAATTTTCAATCAAATATTTCTGGCAAGCATTGCATGAAGTTATAACGTTGTATTGTGGTAAAAATCTATAGCGACTTAAACGTGTCCATTTATTTTATAATATAAATCCCTGCGCTTGAACTGAGAAGCTGAGATTTTTCAGAAAGGCTAAGTTCTAATGAGTTCACACAATGACTGAACCTCGCTATAGATGTAATGTTAACTTTTCAAAAGTTTAAACAATTTTTTCATTAATTAAAAAGAATTTACGGTGGTATTGGCAAACCTCCATGCTTTAACAATTTATTTTTATAGGACAATCTTAATCGTATAAAAAGTAACCAATTTTAATGGAACTAATGCGGCTAAGTCCATACACAATGTATGTAACGTTTTCTGACACTGTTTATCTCGAGATATATATCATTCTCAGAACTGTGGACAGCAGTTGGGTGAAAGCAGTCCCTAAAACAATTGTCCTTACAAGGACAAAACCCAGTGTTTTGAAAACAATTGCAGAACGTTTGCATAAAGCAAAAATTATATGATGATCGTTAATAAAATAGGATTGAAAAGTGATTATATAGAGTAGCGCATAAGCAATGTTAAGATTTGATCAGTGAATAAATTTTTTGTTTTGTCTTTTTTTTCGTGTCTTTACACAAGTAATACTTGGGAAATTTATAATGGAAAGACTCAGCACAGAACAAAGAACCGAAGTTGTTCAATTTTACTTTGAAAGTCAGCATTCGAAATGCTCCTAGCGCTCCAATAATTTACCGATTGGTTTAGAGTTTTGGGCAACTAGAGGCTGTCTGTGATCTTCCGCTTACTGGAAGACCTCGTACTTGCTCGAGTGCAAGCAAGTATTGAGGAAAACTTCGAAACTTCCACCAGGCGACGTTCTCAGCAGTTAGAGATGTCTGGGCGGTCTTTGCAAAGAATTTTACATATTATGTCTTTTCTCATATACGATGCAATTGGTTCACGAGTTAAAACCGTTAACGTTACCTATGCGCCACCCTATATAAAAATACTAAAAAACTATAATAGTATAGAAAATTCAATCTGTGCAATATACCTTCGCCCAATGTTCTTCTCTTAAATTACTAGTCTCTTATGGAAAATGCTCTGAATTAAAATACAACAAAAGAAGCAAAAGCACTGATTTTTGCTACAACGGCCAATTTGTATATCCGGTACGCAAGGGCATGGAAGTACATTCGGTTGCATTCCGGGTATAAGTTTACTAAATTTAGTAAAAGAAATAGATTTAGTAATATATGGGTTAAAATAAGCAATATGGGAGCTACTAGAGAGGCCATGGTAATCCGGTCGATTTTTTTCAAAGTTTACTAATTTTTCTTTAATACAGGGTGGCGTAATAGAACGTGCATATTGCATCATCTTTTTTTGCGGGGTAGAAAGGCGCGGGCAGGGGGGCGCCTACATCGTTGGGTTGGCGGGCTCATGGAGTTTTAGTCGCTATGAATTACTTCGACGGGAAGCGTCGCGCATTTTGCGTGCACGCATTTTACGAGAACTCTCGTTCATATATTGCTACTAGGCGACTATATTGTGCTGAATATGGACTACGGCAAATTAGTGAAGCTCCGAGTGCTAATTTAATTAAAATATGGGTAAAGCGTTTTGAAGAGACCGGTTCAAGATTTAAACCACAAGCAAATGGTCGCCCAAGAACATCTAGGACCGAAGAAAATGTTGAGATAGTTATGGAGTCAGTACGAGGAAATTCACAAATGTCGACTCGCAAGAGATCGTCTGTCTTACAATTATCGCGACGAAGTTTGCAACGAATTTCAACATTGAATCTTAAACTGCATCCATATAAGCTGCGATTAACACAAGAATTGAAAGAGTCTGACTTCATAGCAAGGCTCGCATTTGCTAATGAAATGCTTAATCGATTTTCCAATTTTGACAATATCCTTTTCTCTGACGAGGCTCATTTCCTTATGAATGGGTTCGTAAACCGTCAAAATTGTCGTTACTGGAACAGTGAAAATCCCAAAATCAAACACCAGAAACCATTGCATAGTCCTAAAGTGACAGTATGGGCAGCAATCTCTGGTAGAGGAATAATTGGTCCTTTTTTCTTCGAAAATGCGCGGGACAAAAACGTCACGGTTAATACGGAACGCTATGTTGAGATGTTGGACGGATTTTTGGCTCCAGAAATTGAAAGTTCAAGAACAGTGAATTTCAGAACTTGGTTCCAACAAAATGGAGCTACCTGTCACACATCAAATGACTCCATGGCGGTGGTGAAGCAGATGTTCTCTGGCAGACTGATTTCGAAAAGAGGTGATACCCCATGGCCCCCACGTAGTCCAGACTTGACGCCTCTTGACTTTTTTTTATGGGGATACCTCGAACTCAAAGTCTACAGTAATAATCCAAGAAACATCGTTCAGCTCAAGGAGAATATCCGTTGTGAAATGGCAGCCATTACACCAGTATTACTGAAGAAAGTTTTCAATAATTTTCGTTTGCGGTTAGAGGAGTGCCGTCGTAGAGAATCACCATTTAGATGATGTTATTTTTAAAAAATAAACTCCATTTATTACTCTACAATTATTACTCTCTATTTTTTAAATATGCACGTTCTATTGCGCCTGTACAATATAATTGCTAAAAATTTAAGGAACCTCAGTTTACAAATTTGCGGAAAAATTAAATTTCATAAATCGGTCAATTTGTGTGGGAGGTATCAACTGGGACGTGGAAATGTCCCGCAGTTTTGTACATAGAAGTGAGTTTAACAAATGCATGATGTGTGCCAAGTTTTACTGTATTCGATACAACTGCTTGAAAAATATTAAGCTGAAGCGATATGTGGGTTATGTGGCGATATGTTGATCATTTATATGAGAGCTACCAAAAGAGGCGATGTTGCTGAGCGTTTATAGGGAATTATAAATCAATATCATATACAAAAAGTGTGATAACTGCAAGCTAATAATTAGAAATTTGCTGAGCAAAAATTGAATTTCGGAAATTCGATGCCCAATTTGTATGGGTTGTTCCAGAAGGGTTGTGACAATGCGAAACTCTGTCGTTCTGAGAACCGTATAAAGCGTACCGAATTCGATAGCATTTAGTGAAATTAAATAAAAAGCACGTATCTGGGAGCAGATACATAGGTTAAACAGGTAGTTTGTGTGGAAGGTGCCAGAAGGAGCGTTGTTAATCGGCAATGGGTGGAAATATAATTTATTACAATCTAGAAGATAGCTTTAACGGAGAAAACTAAATGAAGGTCAATATGTGTGAGAGGTATTAGGACCGCGGCTATAATTCTGCAAAATATTAGAATGTGCAAAGAAATTTATGACGGTTGTCGTGCCCACTCGCCCGATGATCTGAAGGTGAGCCGACAAAATGTTTACCATTTATTTGCTAAACAAAGCAACGCATGGTAGTAGTAGAAAGATACAAGACAGATCCTTCCGAATTCATATATATTTGTAAGTACTACTCCAACTGTAATCAATCTTATTGGAAAACATTAAAGGACGAGCTCACTTTAGTTGTTTAGGGGCATAGTGCTACTGTTGATGTTATTGTTAAAACTAGATCACTAAATGAAGAAACAACGCGTTTTCATCGATTAGCAGTGCTTCAAAAGCTGTACTGATTGTATGAAATTAGACTTATCTCGATAATGATGTCGTCAGTGTGTCAGCATTTGGTGTTAATAAAATTCACAAATTATTGTCAAATGAATCCACAACGCGTCATGACTTTAGGCTGGGGGCATCATCGGTTCAGTTTTTCGGAAAATGCGTTACCGCTGTTCGTGACATTGTAAATTTTTTCATTGATTTGTAAACTATATGACATAGGGTAAACGACGGTCACCGGTGTTCTTTTGTCGAAAATTCCCACTTCGCATAAATGACACAGCCCAGAATTTCCTACTCCAGAGCTTGGGAGCTAGTGTTCTTTACAATAGCGTAATTTTTTTATTTCAGTAGATATTTCAGTGGAGAAACGAACTAAGTAATATGTATTGTATATAGGATGGAGGCCATTTTTTTATTGCCACTTATTTTACACTTAATCTGTTTGTCGCCAGTAGCACTTTGGACCGTAATCTATGGCGGGATGTTTAAACTTTGATCCCGGTTATCTTTTGGCACCTTATCGACATACTGTATGGTTGCTAGACACGATAACTGCCATAAATCCTTTTCAACCTTTTAATGTTTCATCTGGTCGTAGCCCGGGAATGTAAATGAGATATATTGGCCAATTCCTTCTTGTTCCCCCCATACAAAATAGCCGAATTTCTAAAATTCCATTTTCTACCCTTGACTTCTACTCGATAAATTGCAGCAACCTGAAATCAAAAAAAAAAAAAAACCGCGACCGGTTTAACCTGTCCCTTTTGGTATCTCCGATATAAATGCCCGATTCGAACTAAATATTCTATGGTTGGTACTTTCTACTCACTTTAAATTGAATCGAATTTGGTAATGTTAAGGGCTTGCCCCTTCTGGTACCTCACATAAAATTGGGGCGATTTTCCGAAATTCAATTTTATCTCCTAGGGCGATGACTGTAGAGACCTAAATTTCTGTCCATTTTTGCTCATTTTTGCTCCTTTCTGGTGCCTTCCACCGAAATTTAAATTTTGCCCTGTAAACGCTAATGGATGAACTTTTTCTTTTCTACACTTAAGCAATGAATTTATTATTTATAAAGATACTAAATTCGAATAACACTTTCATGAAGGCAATCATTAAGGCAATCAAAAGTTATCGTCTTGCATTTAAAAATATTTTTTTTTCTCCGTGTACAAGGATAACGCACATATCTTCACCGGGTACAAATGTCCTTTAAAAAATACGAAAAAAAACATATCTCATCGGCTGAAAAGAAACAAACGAATGGATTTTTAAGTATTACCCGAAATAAACGGAATTGTCTTCTGCTCTCTTTGCTTTTGTGCCATATCAGACAAGGCTTTATGGAAGATTTTAATGACAAATTATGACTGCGTAAATTATGGTTTCACTGTTTATTTAAATATTTCTTCCATTGCCATTTTTTATGTCCTTTAAGGATATAATCTCAAGCATTTCCGTATTTCAGCCGTTTAAGACATGTCGTCTCGTATTGTTGTATTGCATTGTTAGTTAGCTGGTTGAATGAAAACAAGGAACAAAAAGAGACAAAATAATAAATATAATTTATCATTTTACGGCCATTCGAACGAATGGTATGCATGTAATAATGTTTATTACTGAAACGCGGTCCACGACGTTTTGAATCCATATAGTCGCACATAAATACTTGGCTTTTGCGGCCATAAAATTCTGTCGCCTCTCATTCCCCACGTTGGGATAACGATGAACGACTTGACTTTGCGCGAATGGTTTTGCGTTATTACTGTTACCTTTGCTATTGCTGCACAATGGGAGAAAATACAATCAAATAAACAAATGTTGGCAAACAAATCCGCTACCACTAAGTACGTAGTCGAAATCATGACAAGTCGCATTGGTTAATAATCCTTTGACCACGATCGCAGCACTCCGAAAGGTAGGAAATTACTGCAAATTAGAACTTGGTTGCTAAGTTAAATAAATTACATGGAAAATGGGAACACAATGTAATTCTTCGTTTCATAATTTTGACTTTAATAAATTGAAATAAAAGCCTTTGTTTATATTATATCTAAGGATATCCGTTCGTTATTAGAGAATTCACCCCGGCATTTTCCGGGCTGGAATTCCCAGGAAATTTGCCTCATTATACAACACTTGCCTACATACTATTTTAAAAAAAGTACCGAAAATCGTTCAATATATTTATTATCGATTCACATTTATTTTATCATCTTCAAATTAGGTCCCTTCCGAAATAATACACTGTTGCCATTGAATAATCAAATCATGGAAATATTTCCTAAACACAATTATCTTCAAATATGTGTTTAGAAAATAATACTATATAAATAAAATACTTAAAATACTTCAGTTCTCGCAGCGAATTCTCTTTTAACTCTTCTATAGGCTGAAAACTGGAGCCTCGAAGTGGTAATTAGAGATTTGGAAAAGGTAAAAAGTCAACCGGATACATATTAATTGAAATTTTGACCAGAAATTCATCCACAATGGTAGCATTGTAAGGTGGTGAATTATCGTGGTGTGCACAATCCATGAATATATTTTGGCAAATCTGGTCTTTTTTGACTAATTTGCTCCTCCAAATGCCACACAATGACCGCATATGCTTTATCTAATGCCAGACTTTTTGACCAGAACTTTGAGTGCACAACAATGCGATAATCGGAAAACGATAAACATTACTTTGATTTTTGATCGAATTTGTCGTGGATTTTTTGTCCCGGACTCTAATTTGAAGCTTGTTGAATGGTTTGCATGCCAAATTCTTAAGCACATCTCCAGTGTGTCATCTCCAGTTATAAAGCGTTTTCTGAATGTGTGGTCGAAATCGACTAGATTTAACACTTCTTCGGCGACCTTTACGTAATTGAGCTTTTAAAGAAAGTTCATATATTTCGAAACTGCTTCAGCGGCAGCATGTCTCACACCCATACTATCGCGAAAAATGGTTCAATTGATTTATGAGATACGACAAGTATAACGGATATCTCTCTCAAAGTGAATTTATGGTTTTTAAACAACATTTTCTTCACTTTATAGATGTTAACTTCAGTTGAAAAAGTTGATGACCGATCAGAGAAAGTCTAATCTTCCATAATAGCCGGAATGCTTTTTTTATGTTGAATGTCCACTGTATCTCTATGCAGGTGTCTTTGACAAAGTCGATTTACTATAAGATTTAGCACACTAAATTCCTTTTGAATCACATAATTTCAGACAAATTCTTTGTTCGATATTTGTATCAATAGTAAAGAAATCAAAATAGATTTGAGATGAACTGACAAAATTGAGCACTGTAAACATGCGGTATTAAAAATCCGCTCCATTGAGAGGGACATTTATGCTATTCTGGCGGCAAAAAAAAATCTTTTTAAGCAGGATTTTTAAACGATCGATTTCAGGTGCTTTTCCTGACACAATGTATTTTATAGAATACTCGCCACAAATTATTATGTAATTGCGGAATAATCCTAAAGAGTATTTTGCGGATTCAAAGCATATATGTTTTGGCATAATTTTTATACACTGTATGTTTTTTTCTGTCTCTTCTAAATAATGTATGAATTATTATACTTTTAATAATATTTAAATTTGTAATTACTTTTGTACATGTTATTTTTGCCAACTTACCTCTAACATGCCTTAAGGACGCTGAGGCCATTTTTAATCTGATATATATTTGTACATGAATTATTAAATACAATTATAAAAAAAAAAAAAATACCGACAATTGCCCAGATAGGTGGGCATGTTAAAAAGAGAGTCATTTGGTTTAACCGTTTTTTTCTGGTGAAAGATCATACATTTTGAATATTTTCAATAACTACCACAACAATTAGGGAGACCCCTAAGAAAAGTGTATGGTTTGGTATTCTATACCATAGAACTTCAAATGATGTTTCCAAAATTACAAGAAAAGTCGTTGATAATCAAATATTTCATCGTTGGGTTGGCGGGCTCATGGAGTTTTAGTCGCTATGAATCACTTCGACGGGAAGCGTCGCGCATTTTACGAGAACTCTCGTTCATATATTGCTACTAGGCGACTATATTGTATATATTGTATATATATTGTGCTGAATATGGTCTACGGCGAATTAGTGAAGCTCCGAGTGCTAATTTAATTAAAATATGAGTAAAGCGTTTTGAAGAGACCGGTTCAACATTTAAACCACAAGCAAATGGTCGCCCAAGAACATCTAGGACCGAAGACAATGTTGAGAGAGTTATGGAGTCAGTACGAGGAAATCCACAAATGTCGACTCGCAAGAGATCGTCTGTCTTACAATTATCGCGACGAAGTTTGCAACGATTAACACAACAATTGAAAGAGTCTGACTTCATAGCAAGGCTCGCATTTGCTAATGAAATGCTTAATCGATTTTCCAGTTTTGACAATATCCTTTTCTCTGACGAGGCTCATTTCCTTATGAATGGGTTCGTAAACCGTCAAAATTGTCGTTACTGGAACAGTGAAAATCCCAAAATCAAACACCAGAAACCATTGCATAGTCCTAAAGTGACAGTATGGACAGCAATCTCTGGCAGAGGAATAATTGGTCCTTTTTTCTTCGAAAATGCGCAGGGGTCAAAACGTCACGGTTAGTACGGAACGCTACGTTGAGATGTTGGACGGATTTTTGGTCCAGAAATTGAAAGTTCTAGAATAGTAAATTCCAAAACTTGGTTCCAACAAGATGGAGCTACCTGTCACACATCAAATGACTCCATCTGCTTGTTCCCTGGCAGACTGATTTCGAAAAGAGGTGATATCCCATGGCCTCCACGCCTTAGATTTATTTTAACCATACCTTTTGTATTTATTTTTTAATCTATTTTTTAAATATACGCGTTCTATTGCGCCACCCTGTATTATGTTAAACACAGACAAAAAAAGGCAAAATACGCCCTTTTTTAATATACCCAAATGTTGGATTAACATTTGTAATATACGTAACATGTACTTCTCTTTTGTTATCTTTTCATGGAACAAACTCACCGCAATATGACACAATCTTTTATGGAATATTTATTTATATATTCAAGGCTCTGACAACATTACTTGGATTTGGTCATTGAGCTTAAATTTTGAACAGAATGTTAAAGTGGTCATTAGTATAAGATTGAGAGGTGGCAGCAGCACCTTTTAGGGCCCGTAATAAGTCTTTGGTTAAAATTATTTCATGTAATTATAATACTAATAATTTATTATTTCTCTACAACTAATTAATGCTGTCGAAAGTTATTTTCCGTTACACCTTCTTATCTGTTATACGAACTCTGTTATTATTCACATTTTATACTTAGTTATGAGAGATTCTAGAATTTCGCCCACTGTGCGACATAGTCAGTCTCTGTTGTTGTTACGCTAACTTTTGGAATATTTAACAATAAAAGTATCATTATTTCTTTACAAGATGGTGTTAAAATATCATCTTATCCCATTTAACTGCCATCACCATCACCATCACCCTTAGTGATGCCTACATTGTCGTTGTTGTTGTTATTGTTGTTAGATACCTTTATCCGTTCTATTTTCTCCTTTCTTTGGAGCGCAGGCGGGCGGGTTAGGAAACACAGTTGTTAGCTTTCCTTTTTCCTGTTTCCTGCTTACTTTCTTTTTCTTGTCTTGTCGCGCTGCTGTCGCTGTAGGTTTAGTAAACTTTGTGTCACATCTCCTTCTCCTATACTTTAGTTTATTTCCGTTTTATTGTCACTCAATTTGGATTTTATGTATTCGAAAGCCTTTTTTTTATATCCCTTTGTTTCTACCTCTTTGCTTGCCAGTGGTATTGCTTGTACTGTTTCAAAAATTTGTATTTATGTTTATACTACAGACTACATTTGCTAATGTTCGAAATTTACATGTCTAAACACAAACTTTATTTGCCTTAAATGATTTGAATTTGGATATCTTGTATTTAATATCACCTGGCACGAGAATATGACAGTGAATGGTCGGTCGGTCGGTCGGTTGGTTGGTTGGTTGGTTGGTTGGTTGGTTGGAGGGAGTTGACTGACTGCATGGGGTGGTGGGCGTTTTATGGTGCCAGTATCTGTTTTATACAACAAAATGTCAGAGACGCCTGTAGGCATACAAATGTGTTTGGTTTTTCTTCTTTTTATGCTGGGTTTGTAATCAGATATTCGTTGGATATTTTACGATTTTGAAAAATTAATTTATATAACAAGGTAAACGGACGGAATATTCTTATACTCTAGCCATTCTTTTTACTTTTCCTACCATTAATTTTATTGACATATTTTACAATGTTGGATTTTTCAAAGTGACACGGGGAGGAACGTCGTGTCGCTTTGATAGCAGGTATGACAAACAAGTCTACCTTTAGGGTATGGATAATTTGATTGTGAAATACAACCCCAGCATCATACACCAATATTATATTGACAGAATACATTTTAAAATATTAAATATATCCATAATTACGTTCACATCTAATACGGTGCACTGAGTCATAAAAGAGAACGTTGTATATGGCTATACATATATATATATATATACGAGTATGTGTGTATGGGAAATAAACAAATTAGTGGTAATATAAATGTTAATGTGCACCCGGAAAGTGTATTCAAGTCTCGTCCCAAAAATACATAATGATGGTGGTATAAAAATATAGCATAGTTACTGTCATAAGTGGAAGCCATTTAAAATGAACAAATTTTGTGTTTTATCAACGAAACGAAAAATGTGGAAAATGAGGTAATGAAGGAGTAATTGGAATAATGAAATAACATTTTCTGAGTTTTACGCCGTTAGCAAGAATAAATCACATAAAGAATGAGATAAGTGTTAAAACACCCAGATCTCCTAACTGAGGGCTCCGTTCTAGAAGTGAGCAAGCATCGGTGATTAGTAATGTGTGACAATAACTTATCGCAAAACTAATAATAATACAGGGTGGGCCATAAGGGCGGTTTAAATATTCAATTAAAAACAAAAAACTACGAAACATAAAAAAATATATTTGTATTTTTAAAAAGTAGAAGCATGGGAATTTTTAAGACTTAAAAATAATGTTGTCCAAATGGCTTCCCTCGGCTGCTTGACACTCTTGGAACCGAAGTCGCAAATTTTGGAAAACTCGTTGAAAAGTTGTTCTCGGTATTTTGTTACTTTCCTGAATAATGTTCCTCTTCAACTGCTCTAAATTGGTCGGATTATTCTCGTAGACTACCGATTTTAGGTAGCCCCATAGAAAATAATCGCATGGAGAGAGATCGGGACTACGTGGGGGCCATTCAATATCCCCCTTTTTCGAAATGAGTTTTCCAGGAAAAACATTTTTCAGCAGCTCTATGGATACCCTAGCCGTATGACATGTGGCCCCATCCTGTTGAAACCACATCCTCGAGGTATTGCCTTGAAGTTCTTGCAAAGCTGGCACCAAAAATTTTGCTAGCATGTTGCAATAATTGTTCGCTCTAACCGTCATCGCATGCCCTCTTTCGTCCTCAAAAAAGGATGGTCCAATCATACCGGTTGACGTTATCCCAGCCCACACGACAAGCTTAGGGCCGTGAAGTGGACGTTCATGCAAGCGTCGGGGATTAGTCTCGGACCAGAAGCGACAATTTTGCTTGTTCACATGGCCATTAAGGTGAAAATTGGCCTCATCACCAAAAATCACGTTGTTGAAATTGTTGAACCGCTCTAGCATCAAATTGGCAAAGTTAAGTCGGTTATTGACATCATCGGGTTTTAATTCTTGGACTATCTGAATCTTATAAGCCTTCAAATGCAAATCACGTTTCAAAATTTGTCGTAAAGTTGTTCTTTTGACATCCAAAGACTGACTTCTCTTACGTGTTGACTGTTGCGGATTTCGCTGAACTGAAACACGAACACGCTCCACAATGTCGGCTGATCTTGCAGAAACTGAGCGACCACGAACCATAATTGGTACTGTTGAGCCGGTTGTTTCGAACATTCTGATCCATTTTCGTATCACATTGGCGCTTGGAACTTCACTTAAATCGTGTAAACCGTGTTCATACCGATACAAACGTCGTGCAGTAATCACTGATTTATTGTTTTCGTAATACGCTCGGACACAAAATACACGCTGCACTCCCGTGTACGGCTCCATGGCGACTAAATTTCCAGGAAGCGGCGCAGCGAACAACATATCCCCTCGCCACCCCGCGCCGCGCGTTACCGAGAAATTGAAGAATTAAATCGCCAACACTCATGTGGCCCACCCTGTGTATATTTTTATATACACATATATTATTATAATTTTTATTTTAATTTTATTTTCAGTTTTTTTTTCGGAAAAGTTATTTTTTTATAACTACATATGTAAATGTACAAATATCGACATGAGAACTTAAATTTATGCTTAAAGCGTACACAATTTTAGTGTAAGAAATAATTCGAAAAAATGCTTGAAATTATATATAATTTCGAGCATGCGCTCAGAAAATTAAGGTATGATATTTTTCCAATAGAGGTTTTAGTGATCTTTATCTCGGGTGGTATAAATGCGATCGGGTTACGCTAGAAAGACAAGATTTTGAGCTAAAAGAAACTAGTCAGGCAGTTTTGTGATTATTTGATTCAGAATTGACTGATTGGTATTGTCGAAAAGATAATACGCCATATTTTTTAGTTTTTCTTCGACAAAAAATAGAACTCAAAATAATGCATACATTTTTGTTATTGCTAGACTCAATACTGTTTTACTATTTTTCTTCGTTAAAGGCGAAAATGTATGACAGTTGGCTAAAAATGTTAATAATGCTTACGATTCTGATACTGTAACAACATATCATGCGCAATTTTGTTTTCATTGATGCCGTTCGGGTAATTTTGATGTCACAGATGCAGTATGCTCTGGAAGGACATTTATCAGAAATGTCGACAACATAAGTCGTGCCAAAAGATTTTTGCCGGAATTTTTTTTGGGAGAATGTATAATTTAATATATAATATATTTCAGATCACAATCACTTAGTTGCAATGTCAATTAATTTATTTATGCAACATATGGGCGAACTGATAAGACTTATATAACAATTTACGTGGAGAGCATTTTAAATATTTTTGCTTTTAGAAGACATGTATCAGCGGCTAAAAAGCCGCAGAGTTTGCTACATTAGGCTGTGTTGTGGACTACTATACCTATATATGATATAGTACATCATATCCGTCCATTCAAAAGGATCCACTTAGTTTATCACAATATCTGTAGAATGGTTATTGTAATTTAATTTAAAATAATCCCATTTCTGTCTAACACGGTGTTTGATAGCAACCAAAATGCAATTTAAAAAAGTTATAAAATCATTACAAAACTTACCATTACCACTTTAAGTGGGGGCGTAATTATTGAAAAAAAAACTAAAAAAATTATAATTTTCAGTGAAAAAATGAGCGCAGAGAATGTATTTTTGTGCTTACTCACTTAACTGACGATGACTCGGTATGACTCGAAAGTGACATAAATTAGTCCAGTATGATAAAATTTGCTCTTGCATATATTTGCTCTTACATATTATGTATAATAATTAAATCCAAATTCTAAATATAATACTTTTTCAGATTATACTTAACAATCTCGCCTTAACTATTCATAAATTTTCTAAAAGGCTTAAAACTGTTTTAACGGACAGCTTCAGCTGTGAGCGTAGTTAACTAACGAAAAATTGTTCGCCATAAGTTTTAACGGAGAGCTTCAGCTGTGGGCGTGGTTAACTAACAAAAAACTGTTCGCCATATGTTCTAGCGCAGAGCTTCAGCTGTGGGCGTGGTTAAGTAACGAAAAGTTATTGACCATATTTTTCTGAAAATACGTAATATTATCAAACCTTCGTGATAATAAAGGGATGTGTGTATTTAACAACAAAGTATTTATTGCCCATGCCATTATCATATGCAAAATTTATGTCATATATGTATCGCTTGTACACAAACACACACACACACATATTTGAATGTATAAATAACAGAGCGGGCCCTGAAGCAGGCCTTTTTCAGGGTACATAACTCATTTAAGTATGCCTGCTCCAAGCATACATTTTAGAAAACATTCTCTGTGAATGCAAAGAACCTTGGTAAATCTATTCTCATCTCCCTTCTCGATGAAGGCATGTTAGAAAGATTTCTTTCCACGTGGGGATAAAATAATTTCGACTCGTTCTTTTCCGTTAAAGAAAGACAAAGTCTGCTTAGGGAGTGCAAGATGGCATGCATGGTCTAAAGGAAGATTAGTCGAATTTGGTATCACGTTTTTCAGTTATCAGACATGATGTCCATTTAACCTAGTTGGATATGATTTCTAGTTCTAGATAGAATATGAATTGAATAAATCGAAAATAAAAAATTATTTGTATTTTCTGGAGCGCAGCTGTGCTGAAAAGAGCGGCAGCAACAAACGTTGAACGCCGCAATAAGAGTCATTGAATGGTTTTTTCCATAGGACATCAACAGGAAACATAAATTGATACCTTTGTCCTGGCTATTCAACCACACGCTCACACGAGGATTCATTCGATAGCAGCAAGATTATGCCACTCTCAGCGCTGTTCGCCCACTACATCTAAATTTCATTTTCAGGACTCCATATTTCAGTTCATAGGCTTATATTTATATGTCTTCCCAGAGACTTTCTACTATAAGCGAATAGCGAAGATATTCCTTTCTAGTGTCGCTATGTGTAATATAGAAATGAAAATGGAATACAGCTAGCAAGGACCCTAGTTCCCCCGAGAGGCCTTCTAGCATGCCTCCCGAATGCCTTCTTTTGCCACTGGGTAGTGTGCAATATTTCAAGTATACAGTATTGATTCGATGATGCTGCTGATGTTGTTGATATTGATGTTGATGTTGGTAATGTTTAAATGTCGTAATTATGCCAATGGACACTTCCGGATGCTGGGTGGCAATGATATTCGTTAAAATTTCGTTGTTAATATTTTTGTAATAAACATGAAATTGCAAATTTATGAAATTATATATTAACATAAAATGTACACGTACACATACTGTCGGACATATACATACGTATGTACCATATGTGCTTTTATGAAAATGCATAAGTATTTATACATGTAAGAATACGCAATATATGTTTATGTGAGGAAAATGTATATATAGGGTTATCCATTTGCTGATTTCAAAAATGCCGACCTGTCAAAGCTATCAGCTGATTAATGCCTGTCATGTGAAGTATTATTTATTTAGTGAAAGGTTTACCATTTACGGATATGTATCGTTTAACAACGGAAGAATGCGTAAATATTGTTAAAACAAAAGTGGTGATTCAAACGTGAGCTTTCAATCGAACAAAATTTTCTTCAGCAAGGAAGCTCATTTCTCACTCGGTGATTACGTCAACAAGCGATATTGTCGCATATGGGTCTCGGAGAACCCAGAAGTGATTGTGAAAAAGTCATTGCGTCCGGATAAAGTGCCCGTTTAGAGCGCATTATGGTCTGGAGATGTCATTGGGCTGTATTTTTTTATTTATTTTTAAATGAAACTGTACTTCGCATATAATGGCGCAGGGTCCAAACATTATAATGAAATAAAAGTTTCATCAAAATCCTAGCTTTATGTGGGTGGTTTTATTTAACTTTACTTGAAACCGAAAAATGGATAACCCTATACGTATTAAAAAAACCCCAACAACAACAAATATGAATGTGGTTTTGCGGTTTTTGTTATGTCAGTATTAATATGGTTAATATTTGATTGTATGCACGTGCATACATATACACATTTGTAAACAAAGAATAAATAAAAACCAAAAAGAGACTGCCAAAGAAAAATAAATACGGAATTTTGTAAATCTTAATTAAATTTAATGATGATTGTGTTGTGCATGGATTTCCTTAAATAAGTTTACTCCAATGAAATTATGTGGAGAAGCGTAGCCAAATTCAATGTCTGGTTTCTCCTTTTTCGTTCATTCAAAGAGAACAGATGTTTTGTTTGTTATGAAAATAAAACAAATTCTAAATTAATTATAAATATTCCAATATTAATAAATTCTCAGAAATATTCATATCAAAGCTTGCAGTTTTCAAGCAAACTTGCTTGACTTTTCTTTAATATTGTTTTTTTCCTGGCAATTTCGTAAATAGAGAGGGAGGTGTGGATTGGGGTTTATTCCCTTTGATATAAAATCTATATTAATTTGTTCGAATATACATTTTCTTTCAAATGACAAAGCGGTGTAATTTGGAAAAAATATACTAAGTGTACTAAGTGGAAATACTAGGTGGAAATACTCTGTTTAATTTCGCTTTAAAATACGTTAGAAACCGAGTAATATTTTTGAAAGCCGAAGGAAAAGTATGCAAAAATTTTCGAAAAGTTTAAAAAGGAATATGGAATTTTTACAGATTTTTTAATTGTATAGGGTGGCGCATAAGCAACGTTAAGATTTGATCAGTGAATATATTTTTTGTTAAAGTCTTTTTTTTCGTCTCTTTACAGAATTATCTAAATAATACTTGGGAAATTTATGGTGGAAAGGCTCAGCACAGAACAAAGAACCAAAGTTGTTTAATTATACTTTGAAGGCCAGCATTCGATTAATCAGATCATATCGAAATTTCTTTCATGTTCAAAATGCTTTTAGCGCTCCAACAATTTACGAATTGGTTCAGCGTTTTGGGCAACAAGGGGCTGTTTGTAGAAGACCTCGTGCAGTTCGAAATGAAGTGACCATTGCTCGAGTGCAAGCAAGTATTAAGGAAAACCCCGAAACGTCCACCAGGCGACGTTCTCAGCAGTTAGAGATGTCTAGGCGGTCTTTGCAAAGAATTGTACATACGTTACATCTTTTCCCATATAAGACGCAATTGGTTCACGAGTTAAAATCAAATGATGCACAAGAACGCATTCAATATGTTTAACGTTAACGTTACTTATGCGCCACCCTATATAATAATAAAAACTCACCCGATAAATAACAATGATATTTCGGACAGAAATTTTAGCCTGATAAACTGACTTAAATGTACTCGAATGTCCCCTTGTTAAGATACAAAAATGTAAATCTATCCTTATTAAAAAATACTCAAAATGATAACTTTCTGAAACCCTACGCTTAGCACTTGTAGAAGGACCGCAGAAATGTATATGAATAAACTCGTATGTGGTACTCTGAAGAGCGTAGTAACTGCGTCCATTCATTCGCAAGACTAAGTTTACAAAATACCTGATGATTATATTCAATTTGATACAATTTAGCGCATGAAAGTTATTGAATTAGGACCGTGTGGAGATAATTAGTTAATTCATACGAGAATGAGTGGAGAGAACCTTGTTTTTAAATTGTTGGAAAAAAAGTTAAATTTCAGAAATTCGGTGAATTTACATGAGAAGCACCAGAAGGAGTGAGGTGATGTCCTTAATTTTTATTCCATGAAATGAGAACAAACGTACGAGGGCGATCCCAAAACTAGCCGACCTGACTTGTAGATGGGGTCAATAGTTTGATAAAGCTACTTTAGTGGAAAGAGTGGCAACCTTATAAAACATATGTTTTTAGTTTCATGGCACCACGTTGTTTAGTATCTTTATTTGAGCTATCAACGGTAAACGAACTCAGTGAATTTGTACACATGGAAAAAATTGGTCACCGTTATGTAATTCAATTTGAAAGTTCTCATCAGTCCAACCAATATTAAAGCTGAGCTAGATTCTACTCCGGGGGAATCTGATCCTTCGTTTACGACTGCAAAAAATACTGGGCTGCTAAGGCGAACACCGTAGTGGTCGGCCAATTAAGGTGTCCACGCCAGACACGGTCAAGAAAATCCACAAAATGGTAGTGGATATGATAGGCTGATATGATAGGCATTTCAAAAAGTGATATACTTCGTATGTGGACCGAAGACTTGAAGATGAGAAAGCTGTGCGTAAGATGGATGCCGCGCTTGCTTTTAATAGAGCAAAAACCGTGCCGTGAAGGTGTTTCAGTAGAGTGTTTGGCGATGTTTCGCCGTAATAATAACGAATTTTTGCATCAATTTATAATCATGGATGAGACATGGATCCACCACTTCACACCTGATACGAAGAAACAGTCAAAGTAGCGGAATGGAATGGGACCGAAAAAGGCGAAGACGGTTTCTTTTGCAGGCAAGGTAATGGCGTCTGTTTTTTGGGATGTGCATGAGACTATTTCTATTGATAATCCTCAGAAAGAAAACACCATCAACAGTGAATATTATGGTTATTTATTGCAGCAGATAAAATTATGGAAAAAAGGCCGCGATTGGTGAAAAAGGAGGTGTTGTTTCATCGAGACAATGCTCTAGTTTACACGTCCATTATTGCGATGGCTAAAATTAATGAATTAAAGTAAAATTGCTTCATCACGCACCTATTTCGCCAGATTTAGCTAGTTGGTAAAATATTTGCCAACAATGAAGAGGTGAAGTCTGTGGTTGATGGCTATTATAAGCAGTGTATCATTTCTTACTATAAACAGAATATAGAAGCTGGAAAAAGTGTATTAAGCTAAAAGGAGATTATATTGAAAAATAAAGAAAATTTTTTCCCAGCTTTTTTGTGTCTCCTTTGTTTAAATTGGCCTACTGAGTGGGATATACGATGCGAACGTGGTTATTTGTTCGATTTTTCTCAAATATTGTATAAAATTACAAATCAATACAATGGGCAAACATTTAGATTATTGGATATTGCTAGTTAAAAGTTGTTGTGGAAAGATGGAATTTCAGAAAACCCGTCAATTTATATGGAAGTTACCAGAAGGGATACGATAATGTTCTCCATTTTTGTTGTAAGCACTTAGCTTAGCAGACGCATGATGAGTGCCAAACAACTTGATAGATATGAAACCGAAAATATATCGGTATACACCTGCTAGCTAGATAGACAGACATCGCTCAATCCCCTTAAAAAATCATGAGACTTGATACTTGTTAAATTTATGCCATATCAATTACAAATTCCTTATTCATTCGGGATAGGGGTATAAATTGAAATGATATTTTGTTTCGCGATGGAGTTTTCTGTTGCCAAGGCGTAAAAGTGTGGCAATTTTTCACACGTTTTGAATATACGAGTATGTCATGTATCAAAAAGGCCATCTTGGCATGCATTCGTATTGGGTGATTAGTCGTTTCATTGTCCACGTCCGGCAGCTGTCGTCATTGGAAAAAAGTAGTAAAAACAAAAATGATAACCACAAATTGTTTTATCACATTTACATTAGTTCATTAACTAGAAGAAATGTGGGTTGGTAATTTACATATAGGTTAAGTAACCATTCAAACATAAGGCATTTTCAGTATTTCAGTTTTATCATATATTTACTACCTAAACCCTATACAAGGGGCAACTGACAGAGGTGGAAGCAAAGGAATGGCAATAGGTCGCTCCAATAATGCTCGTGGCTATTAAGAACAGTTAAAAAGTTTGTTTTTTATTTTTGTGGATAAATATGATAAGCTGATATATTATGTAAGAAAGATAGTAATTTTACTACAACTATTTGGTAAGGCGACATGTAATTATATTTGCGTTTCTTGTTTCGAGTTCTAATTTGCCAAAATCTTTGTACGACCAAAATGCGATGGTGAAATTATATCATAGAT
This sequence comes from Philornis downsi, assembly GCA_019455685.1. Classification (NCBI taxonomy): domain Eukaryota; kingdom Metazoa; phylum Arthropoda; class Insecta; order Diptera; family Muscidae; genus Philornis; species Philornis downsi. Next base: position 803,401 of record JAHXMU010000031.1, on the reverse strand, counting down.
AATACACTAGACCTTTACAATTAAACGAATGTTGAAATATTTACCCTGATGATTGGCTTTAAACTTAAGCATGATTTCGTCGAGGGCATTCATTACGTATTAAAAAATATTTATCAATATAACTTTTTGCGCAGTAAAGTTTTTAAAATACCTCAACGAAATTGCGGTTTGCTTCAGCTAACAATTCGAAGTTTAGATATTGAAGATATCTATACACTACCGTGAAAGCAGCAAACGCTAGTTTGAGAGATGCCAAATGGGAAAATTCAAACTTGTAATCCATGGGGAAATCAAATCATTTAGCATTATTTTTAAAGGCAAAAGAAGTACAATATTATCTACTTAATGGTATTAAAACCGCCGGTCTGGCAAAGCTGTCAGTTGTTAAATACCTGTCATCTAAAGTGCTATTTATTTGGTTTTGGCGACGTCAATTGGCCACCAAGATCATGAGATTTGACGCCGTTAGACTTTTTTTAGGTCTATATCGAAGACCATGTTTACGCGGATAATCCCCAAATGTCCTACCAGAAATGTGCAAAAAAAGTGGTCGAAAACTACCTGAAAAGAATCCACCACTGCAGCCAATCCAGAGGCGGTCATTTGAATAACATCGCATTTCGCACGTGATGGCAAGGTCTAACCATTATAATGAAATAAAAGTTTCATCGAAATCATTGTTTAACTTTACTTTTGAAACCGAAAAATGGATAACCCTGTATAAGGATGCATGTGAATAGTTCTTTGTTAAGGCTGTGCTGGATTTCAGTGGTAGTTAAGCCCGAAAATAGATTTCCGATTCAATGTTTTTTCTCTTTTCCATTATTTTCTATAAATAAAAAATATTGCTTCATAGGATTACACAGATGTTAAATTTTTTCCTCCAATAAAACTAGACTATAATCTGAAGTCCAATAATCTGAAGAAATTTAGTTAATGCTATTTTAAATATTTAAACTAAGTATTCTTAAAAGTTGTATACAAACTGGAAAAATATGTTCAAAAACTAAAAATTAGCCGCTTCTGTATTCTCAACTCATCGTTTTAGGACAAGCGAAATGCAAACATATATCTTTTTTTTATATATTTTTTTTATGTTTTCATATCGGAAATGTAAAATAATATTATAAATTTTTTTTTCTGAATCAGAGAGTATTTTCCAAAAACATACACAAAAGTATATATTCTTGGACAATTTATATGGTACGAGTATATGCAGGTCAATTATATTTGTATCGAATTGTGCCGAAATATACAATTTTAGATAAAAATCATATATAGAAATTGGATAGCTACGACAAAAAATGATTTCGGAATATCAAAAGTATTGTTATTCCATTATTCCGGTATGACACTAGAAGTGGAGGATACATTTAAAATATGAAGATCTTTGTATATGTATATAGAAGCCTAATAACAGTTAAAGCCTAGATCTAGACTGAGGGGGTTCAAATGCATTGCGATGTCTTCCAAATTGCAGAAACTGCTGATGTTACAAGAAAAACTTCTATACTGGACTCAGTTGTATACTCAATGTATTTACTTTTCCTAAGCATAAGTTAAGTTAATACCTATATACATTCTCCGAATTAGGCTAAATTTCTTGCTGCATTGTAGGATATAGTTAAAAAACGGACATGTATGAGCTAGTTCTTATTTTTAGCAAATATTAAATTTTTTGCAACATTTTTCCTCTTTGCATATAAATTACGCAACTGAATGCATAACAATAGTAATAATGTCTGTAACTTATGATTCGATGGGTTGCTCTTACTTTGGCAGATGCCATTATAATCAAAACTTTTCATTCCAAAATAATATCTGCTACGCAATGTCGAAATCTGGTAAAAATTTCCGAATTATCTATAATACTATCTCAAATCCCTGATAACAAAATAGTTTTGGACAGTGTTAATCTGTATACATAAAACTCGTATGTATACAGATTGCATATTATTTTCATACTTAACACCACAGGAAGAGTGATGTACTCAGTGTCATTCCGTTTGTTACAACTAAAAATAATCTTCTAAAACGCCATAAAGTATTCTTGTTCTTGATCATCGTATTGAAAGTGGGACAGAATTGGCAACGCACAAAAGTACTAGATAGTCGGTATCAAAAACTTGATATATTGCAAAGATAAAACTTCTAGAAAAATTTACATTTTTAGAATTTTATTCAATAATTTTACCATCTGTTCGTTGATTAAAAACAATATGCGTTGATATTAGATAATGGAAAGAACTATCTCAACCAGTACAATTTTTAACGACTACCGCGTCTCTTATTGTGGAATCAACAAAAAAAAATTGCATGTTCGCTGGAAAGACAGTGTAAATACATATACAAAATATGATAATGGTGCGTTGCAGACACGGCTATCGGAGCATTGTAATGTCCTCTACACTAAGGAGCACAAGGCAAAGGCCTGTAATATTTCACAATCTTTTAAAGGACTGTGCTAACCGTGAGTGTAGATAATGTAAAATATTATGCATTAAGAAGAAAATATTTTCAGCGCGCCTACTTGTCTGGCAATTAATGGATACATCTCCCACGACAGTATGTCTCACAAGTAACATAATTAACACAATTTGGTTCAAGTTTTCAATCATATCACGATATCGCTCCCCATTGACAGCTACCGTTACGCCGTTTTCAGTTTCGAAGAAGTAAGCTCCAATGATTCCTCCTGACCAAATTGCACACCAGACTGTCACTTTTAATGGATGCAAAGGTTACTGATGAATAATTTGAGGGGTTTCCATTGCCAGAACTGACTATTCTGTTTATTCATATATCCATTCAAATGAAAATGTGCTTTTTTCATGAAAATCGGGGTTGTCATGGGTGAGCTGTAACATCCTATTGGCATAGGTACGACGGCGTAAATGGTATTGTGGAAGAATCTCTTGTGTCAACTGAAACTTAAATGGACACAAATGCAAATCCTTGTGCAAAATTGTGGCCAAAGTTGTTCTTTGAAGACCAAGCTCCTGAGCACGGCGTCGAATTGAAGTTGATGGATTGTTTTGAACACTTTCTTGAGCAGCAGTAATGTTTTCAGCCGATATTGCAGTATGTTGTGGTCCATGATTGGACTTGGGCTTATCAGCTACAGACCCTCTTTTTTCGAAATCAATCACTACACGATAAATAGTACGTCTTGTTGGCACATTGTTTCTCCCAAAAATTTCACATAACTTTCTCATCGTCACAGTAATCGATGATTGATTTTCATAAAATGTTTTAACGATTAAAACATGTTGGTTTATCGAATATTTTTTCCATAAATAAATTTGCCACGTCTCTACTTCATACCTTCCCGACGGACACCCTGTATTTATAAAAACTACAAATACTCAGACACCAAATGAAGCATATACGAGGACATAGTAAATTTGAATTTTCATTGCATCCACTTCATTTATGAATATATACGGAAGAGGCATCATAAAATAGTGTTTCCCTCCTAGGACAACCCTATGTTAATTTCATTAGTAATTACGCAATTTTTCGTCGCTTCCCTATCATAAATTGTGACGAATATTTGCTTCTTTGGCTGCACTTTTCTTGCTGGGTAGGGTAAAATTTCTCATACAGCACATAAATTCATGCATAACAGTTTTTTCGACATTTTCTAGTATTTTTAGTATTCACTCCTTAATTGAATGGTATGGAGTAGAATTTTACGGAAATAGGAAGGAACCACTTCTAGCCACATAAATTTACTTCAGAAGTTGGCCTTCTTTTTTAATAATTCCAAAAAGTACGATTTGGCACTGTAAAAGTGCCACAAGTCAATATGTTATATATGGGAAAGTTATGTTTTTCGCCTGCCCACTTATCTGACGATATGTCAGTACACCGGTCTCGCCACTGTGAATCAAAGCATAAGTGGTGGGTAAATAAGCTTCGTCGGCCTACTGGTTTCAAATAACCTAAAATCGCGACACGAAATATAGTTTATAGCCATTGGCATCCCTATTCAGTGTGTTGTAACTTAACCAACTGTCACATTATCCAGATTTTTGTCTGTGTTGCTACACAGGTTTGTACGTGTTTGCTGTAACCCTGATTTCCAGCAGCGCACTTGGCTTTAACAAGTCCAGGGTGAAACGTTTACTGTGCTGTCAAGTGGCAAAAATCCAGAGAGAACTTAAAAAGTAAGAAGCGAAAAAAAACCCCAAGAAGAACGAAGAAACTTTTGGTCCCCGTTTAGTGCGTGTAATATTTTCTAACAAGTGAACAATTACAACAATTTCATGAATGTACACAATCACACCGTTGACTGTGTATGAAGTTTTTTTTTCTACAACATCGTAGTGCAAACTCTATGCAACAAAGTGTTCGTTTGTAAGTTTTAGTTATGAAAAACTTTTGTTTTAATATTTTCAATGTGTGCAATTTTTTGCTGCTCTATTTCTTCGACTCTCTATGTTTGAAATGAGAAATGGGGTATAAAAACTATTGTTTTCTTTCTTTAAAATAAGTTACACAGCACGACAAGTACAAAAGACCCTTCGAATTACAAAATAAATTTTCGTTTTATGGGGGGGATTAAATTGTGTAACAGTTCGTTCGAGGTTTCCAAAAGTTTCACAAAAGTAATAGGATGTTAATACGTACGCATCTAATAATTACATGAGTTCACAAATAAACAAAAAGAAGATTTATATAGCAAAATTTTGTTCCACCATAAGGTCGAATCTATGTGTAACTAATGTTTCATGTGTTTTAAATGTGAATCAGACATATTAATATGTAATTTTTAATACACGCCTGTTGTAAATACATTGCCCGCAGTAAGAATACTTCAAAATATCGACCTAGTGAGCTGGCCTTTTTTAAAATATTCAAAAACATGTTGTCCAACCGGTATATTTTTTTGGTCTGATTAAAAATGGGGAAATAAATGGTTATATCACAAAAAGCTACCTTCGTTGGTAACCATCGACATCTGTGCTGTTGTAGTATACTCGAACTTTGTAGTTCCAATAGGTCTTCACAAAAGTCTGCTGACTAGCAGAAGCTAGATGTCTATAATTCGAGATGATAGTCTTAAGGTGTACATCCTGACTTACATACACCTTCACCCAATTTGTGTGGGAGGCACTAGAATAGGCACGATACTGCAGTCCATTTTCGTACTAAAAACTAAGCTTAACACCGGCATGATGTGTGTCAAAATAGTCTGAATTAAATGATCATTTGTATGACAGATACCACAAGGAGCATGGTTATTTATTAGATCTATCTCAAATTGTGCCAGATAATACAGAGTCTCCGTCGTGAAGGTATACTACTTTGTTTATTTATAATTTTTGATTAAATGAAAGGGAAATGATCTTATATTGATAAATGTTTCATTTAATGTCGGCAATTACATATGTAAGGAGTACAATATCAGATAAATGTCCGCCTCTGTTAGCCTCACAATTGCGAGCCCTTTTGAGCACATTTTTCATTACATTCTCACACATTTCACGCGATATTTCATTAATTTCATCACGAATATTTTGTTTGAGTTGCTCAAGCGTTTCTGGTTTGTTTGCATAAACCTAGCTTTTCAGATATCTCCACAAAAAGAATTCCGGAGCAGTCAAATCAGACGACCGTGGAGGCCAATCAACATCACCATTTCTTGTAATCCTGGCTTTATGCGATGTGGCACCATCTTGTTGTGGTATCAACTAATCAATCAACTAATCAAATTACAAAGCATGCAGTTGTGGCGTTAAAATTTTTTCAATCATATGACGTTTTCAGTTTCAAAGAATTAAAGTTCAATGATTCCTCCTGACCAAATTGCACACCAGACTGTCAATTTTAACGGATGCAAAGGTGATTGATGAATAATTTGAGGGAGGGAATTTATTCACATATCCATTCAAATGAAAATGTGCCTCGTCACTCATTATGATTTTTTCATGAAAATCGTGGTTGTCATGGGCGAGCTGTAACCTCCTGCTGGCATATGTACGGCGGCGTAAATGGTCTTGTAGAAGAAGCTCTTGCGTCAACTGAATCTTTAATATAAACAAATGCAAATTCTTGTGCAAAATTGTGCCCAAAGTTGTTCTTTGAAGACCAAACTCCCGAGCACACCGGCGAATTGAGATCAATGTATTGTTTTGAACAGTTTCTTGAGCAGCAGTAATGTTTTCAGCTGATCTTACAATACGTTGTGATACATCCTTGGACCTATCAGCTACCGACCCTCTTTCTTCGAAATCATTCACTACACGATAAATAGTGTGTCTTGTTGGCACGTTGTTTCTCCCAAAAATTTCACTTAACTTTCTCATCGTCACAGTAATCGATGATTGACTTTGATAAAATGTTTTAACGATTAAAACACGTTGGTTTATCGAATATTTTTCCATAATAAATTTGCCACGTCTCTACTTCACGACAGCCAAATATGAACTGTCAAAACTAATGCTTACTAAACTGGCGGCAAAGCGAAGTAGTATACCTTCCCGACAGACGCCCTGTACAAGGCAATACAATAAACAAAAATTTAGGTTTTTCCAGTCTACGATTTATGAATTATGAAGGAAAATTATATTTTTTGAAAATTGCTCAATTTATATGGGAAACACCAGAATAGGCGAGACGATGCGGTCTATTTTCATTCTCACACGTTTTTAACAAATCCTTAATGTGTATCAAAATTAACTGAATTTAATGTAGTTGTAAAGAAGATATGAACCCAAAATTGTATGGGTTAAATCGGTCATTTGGTTGAATATGAACAAAAACGTATGTTGTTAGAGAGTACGAATTAAGAATTACAGGAACAAAAAAGTAAATCGGCAGAATATATCAATTCGAAGGGTGATATCAGTATGGCATGACAGTGTACCTTGTCAAGTCCTCAATCCTTACCAAATTTGACATAATTTGAAGTATAGCATTACTTGCATGGAGGCCCCAGGAGGGGCATGATTAACGGATTGTTTTTTTTTTCAGATTTTGTCAAGCATTAACCAAGATCATACTATAGCGACGTATAGCCAAATATATAATTATCACACGTTACGTGTCTACTTATCCCGTATTTGCATAGAAAACGTGTATTTTTAATATACTGAAAGTTACTTTAAAAAATTATTTGGTTTTGTACGATTCTTTCCATTGTCTTTACAAAACCATTGTATATCAATTTCAGTTAACGAATAAATGATAAAAAATTGCAAATATGCTCATTTTTCTGTAGGCATTTTCAGCCCATGATCGACCACGTCATGATGCCCGGAACTCGGGCGAAAACTCACACTATATTCTACACTTTATGCCTCTCACAAACAAACTAAACATGGTATATGGATAAAACCGTCAACATATCTTCGAGACGAGTGTACCAACATAAAAAAAAAAGAAAATAATAATCGAAAGCCGAATGTACATCGCTCGCGAAATTTGAAAGTTTGTCCTTATTTCTTGAACACTCCTCGTATTTGTGTACCAAATTTCAGCCAGGCTCAAGGGGGCGACCTCTATTTAGCATGCTTTCGACAGATATCGCGATATCAATTTAAAAGAATTAAAAATTTTGTTATTTATTTATATATCACCCATAAATAATATTCCTTCGAAATTTCTCTGTAAAGATTTTCTGGAATACAAAAAGTGCTAATTGGGTTGATTATATCAAATACCAATAAAAATATTCACTGGAGTAAACTGGTGCTGGAGACAATATGAAGTTTGTCCCAAAAGATATAGCACTTGCTCCATAGTGCACTGTGACAAATATATATTGCGTCAGATTCCCTAAAATTGCTTTAAACATTATTATTATTGTTATTATTATCCTTAATGCTCTCTTTCAACTCTTTGCCTTTCATAGGGATTTCTGCATGCGGCATAATGGTTGATATTCATATCGATTTTATATGTTTATTTTTATATTTAACCGCAAATTATAGTAAAACAGTGGCACTGCGTTATTTGTTACGGATAAACATCAACCTACACCCGCTTTTTCAACAACGGTACTTTTACACGCTTTTTTTTTTGTGTAATCCTTATATTGCGAATGTTGATGCTGGCTGGTATTGCTGTTGTTGTTATTATTGTTGTTATTGCTGCACTATAAATTCGGTTAATATGCATAAAGTTAGCAATTGGTTTTGTATCGCCCGATATTGTTATCGCTAATAGTTATGGCCATGTGCGAGTGCACTGCTTTTTTATTGGTTTACTGAGAATATCTGCTGCACCAGCAGTAGTCCCACATTACACTCGCTGCGTCCAACACAATTGCTGAGATGGGAAGCGGGGTTCATGTAAAATCCCATCAAAATACAGCCATAAATGGCAAAAGTTATGTTAGGGTGGTTGTTTCTCTTTTTATCGAAAACTTTACGACTTAAAGTGAATGGTACGAAAAAGTTGTATCTTAATTTTGAGCAGCCAAGGGTTTTAATCAATGCGCGTTTAATACGCAATTAAGGCTGGCGAAATTAAATGTTGGACAAATATTGCTATGGTACTTTGGGGTATTTAGTGAATCACCGAGGATTGTTTGGAAATTTAATCGACAGAAAATAAATAAATTCACCTAAAAAGTAACAGTAAACAAGCGATAAAATATTGTTTGACTGAAACTGCAATATGTTTAAATGTGAGTTTTCAGAGTGTGAAAATCTTTGTATAATCCAGTGGGTAGTAATATATGAAGCTGCCTACCCACATTTTGTTAGACCATAACAAATTGCAGGATAATAAAGAATTGCAATATTAGACTCAACTAAGAATTACTATTGCCAGAAATTGCTGAAAAAAGAAATGTTTACCAACATATGTATACCCAATGTTAGAAAGATTTTGAAGTGTTTCTTCATATACAACAACGACGGCCAAATTCAACATACCAATTTCAATATGTAATACTGATTTAGTTGTCTATTCTACACCATATTATAGTTCATGGTATATTGAATTTATGCTGACGTTCATAACATCCAGACCATATCAAATATACACACATCAGAATTCAAAATCAAAGAATAGAGTCAATATTATGCATCTGTCTGTTCATGTATGTCCTGAACAATGGATAATTATCGTTAACCGATTTAAAAAAAAGGAAATAAAAAAATAAGAAAATAAAAAATTCTGTGGTCACAATCCGCAACAGCCTAACTCGAGTTAGTACGCAATTGAGTTATTAGCACCATCGTATTCAGCGTATCTATATTTATTTGCTCTAAATTTTTCATGTTTATATCTCTTCTAGGAAGGCAATTAATCCTAAAAAACCTAATAGCTTAAGTTATTTTTCTAAATGACTGTTTTGGCATAACTGCCTAAGTCAATTTAGGATTACAATAAATATAAACATTATTTTTTCACCATTGCCTAAATCAACTTAATTCGTTAATCCAAAAAAATAAAGAAACAATTTTATTTTCCTAACATGGGTTAAGCTCTTATTCCGAATTACGATTTCGTTTTTGATAAACATAAATTGAGTTAAAGTCTTTCTCCAAACTTAAAGTTTTTTATTTAATCTGGAGTAATAACCTAACTCAACTTGAACTTTTTGACTTTCTTTCGTTCAACAATTCATAAGAGCCTAAGTGTCTTTTCCGATAATATCTTTTGACTGCGAGAATAAACAACTATTTTTTGTTAACAACTAGGTAAAGAAATTCGTTTCCTTGGAATCTGTAGCAAAGTTTTCCAAAAAACACCTTCTCCTGATTTTCAGTGAAGATTCAAAACTTCAAACTCCTGTACTGAAAATATTGAAAAACAGACTTAGGCTGTTATGTGTTGTGACCACAGAATTGAGCATACAACAAACGATGTGATGAATGGGCCACATTATTCCCTGTTTTGCAAGTTAAAGTTCAAGTATAGTACAGCATAGCCCCCAAACAAGTTAAGCCTATGCTCACTTTTATTATTCACATAAGCCACAGTTGTCATTGGAATTCGGCTATATTGAGCATGTAATTTTTGTTTGGCACAAGGACGAAGGCCACAAAGAATTGTACGTTATTATCGCTTCCATGAGTCGCAGTTTTCATTGAAATTTTAACCTATGGGAATGTTGTACAGGGTGGCGCAATAGAACGTGCATATTTAAAAAATAGATTACAAAATAAATACAAAAGGTATGGTTAAAATAAATCTACGGCATTGTAGAGTAGTAAATGGAGTTTATTTTTTAAAAATAACATCATCTAAATGGTGACCCTCTCTACGACGGCACTCCTCTAACCGCAAACGAAAATTATTGAAAACTTTCTTCAGTAATACTGGTGTAATGGCTGCCATTTCACCACGGATACTCTCCTTGAGCTGAACGATGTTTCTTGGATTATTACTGCAGACTTTGTGTTTGAGGTATCCCCACAAAAAAAAAGTCAAGAGGCGTCAAGTCTGGACTACGTGGGGGCCATGGGATATCACCTCTTTTCGGAATCAGTCTGCCAGGGAACATCTGCTTCACCACCGCCATGGAGTCATTTGATGTGTGACAGGTAGCTCTATCTTGTTGGAACCAAGTTCTGAAATTCACTATTCTTAAACTTTCAATTTCTGGAGCCAAAAATCCGTCCAACATCTCAACATAGCGTTCCGTATTAACCGTGACGTTTTGGCCCCGCGCATTGTCGAAGAAAAGAGGACCAATTATTCCTCTGCCAGAGATTGCTGCCCATACTGTTACTTTAGGACTACGCAATGGCTTCTGGTGTTTGATTTTGGGATTTTCACTGTTCCAGTAACGACAATTTTGACGGTTTACGAACCCATTTATAAGAAAATGAGCCTCGTCAGAGAAAAGGATATTGTCAAAATTGGAAAATCGATTAAGCATTTCATTAGCAAATGCGAGCCTTGGTATGAAGTCAGACTCTTTCAATTGTTGTGTTAATTGCAGCTTATATGGACGCAGTTTAAGATCCAATGTTAAAATTCGTTGCAGACTTCGTCGCGATAATTGTAAGACAGACGATCTCTTGCGAGTCGACATTTGTGGATTTCCTCGTACTGACTCCATAACTCTCTCAACATTGTCTTCGCTCCTAGATGTTCTTGTTCTCCATGAGCCCGCCAACCCAACGATGTAGGCGCCCCCCGCCCGCGCATTTTCTACCCCGCAAAAGAAGATGATGCAATATGCACGTTCTATTGCGCCACCCTGTACTACCATGCGAAAAAACTTATTCATGTTCCAGCATACTTGATTATGCGCTACCAGTTTTATTTGTTACCTATTAAATCGACACTTGACTAAATGCTTATTAAAAATCCGATCCAACCACATCGACAAGAACCAACCTTTAGTCATATACAGTGTTGCTTTCGGCAATCGGATATAGCAAAAGTTGTCTACCATGGCTTAGTTGGTAGTTTGGTATTACTGCGAAGCTGACGTGACATATAAAACGACACTGATTGGTACGAGATCTTAGTTGAAAACAAGTAAAAATGTGATATGCAATAAACTTTATTGACACCGTCTTCTAGTAAAATTTGCACATTACTTGCGTTTACAAATATTTAGGCGAAACTGCATCATCATCATTAGGCGAAAACTGCAAGATGTTACAGGCAGTACAGAGAGTGAATTAACAAACAGTAGTTTTAATGAGAATAGAAGAAAAATTAATTATTTAGGAAAATAGAAAATCTGCCGTCTAGAAGGCTGTATGGGCTCTTACAATCATTTCTTTGAGGTAATGGATGATTTTAACTATCTCGCCTATAACAAAAAATGTTCGATCTCAACTTGATCCAGTGCATCAAAAGTGTTGATTGCACCATATTATGTGGATAAGTGCAAATGCTCCAATATGAAAAGTATTCAACAATGAACTTGATAGATAGCACAGAAGCTTACAAACAAAACTTTGGAGCAGTTTTTTGATAGAATTCACCAACTGCCATCAATTTCTGCTGCTTATAATTCATAATCGATTTCAACTGCCACTTAATTAGAACATAAGTACATTCAGTTCAGATTTTAATGTCCTTTTGTATAGGGCAATTTTTGATTCAGAATTTGGTCATGTTAGTAACGATTAAGATTTAATTATAAACATTGAAATGAATAAAAATAATCATAAAAGTGAGAAAAGAAACAGCAAATTTAGCTTCAACGAGGCGTGTTGATTAATAGATGTAAGTAAAATTAGACGTTACTTGATTCTTTTATTTCATCATGGTAAGAGAGGTCTAAGGTCAGTATAACCTGTGCATTCGTTAACAGTCTACTGTTTCAATCAGCTCGTCTACGCTTTACCATATTTGGAGATTTAATTCAAAATATGTATTTTTAATGTAAACGGGCCTCATCTGTTGTGTCTCACTTTTCTATTGACAATTTAACACAAAAATAGAAAACAGATTTGCAGACATAGTAAAAAATATTTGCTATCATTAATTCCTCGAAAATCTTTCCGATGACACGTGCTACATCGCAAAGAATGACATCACGTATCAAACTCAAATGACTTCGCATAACGTTCCTTTAAAATGCTTCAACCAACCAGACGACTGGGAGTGGGACATGTTCCAATTTTGACATAGACATTTCAATCTAACATGCCCGTTAGTTAAATTCTGTGCATGAAACTCCACAAAGCTTCTTGTATGATTATCCTAAAACTAATTGGTGTGTATAAATAAACTGTATAAATCTTATATTCCACATGACCCCATAAAGACCTTCGTAAATTGTTTAACTTGACCATTTCACAGAAATCTTACTCTTTAATCCGACTTTACGTTCAAGCGAACTTTCGTAGTGGAATACATAAAAAAAATTACATCTCTATTTATACACAATGCTAGCACATGTGAACATGCAATCAATTGTTATAAAATTACTTTCTATTACTAATTTAAGGATTTTGTATCTATTGATCCTTTTCCTCTTGTTTGTCATCACATGATTGTATGCAAAAGACATTTCTTTTTGAGGATGTTCGAGCCAAACCATATGTATGCATGTATATATTATTCGTACATAAGGACAAAATTTCAATTTACTTGCAACAGGATATGTATAATACCCATATGCAATGAAGCTACACCCACAAGGGCATGCATACTCGTATATGTACATTAGGGTGGCAATTAATAGCATGGAAAAAAGTATTGGAATTTTAAAGGTCGTAAGGCCTAATGCTTCGCTAATTGATCTAATATTGGCATGTGTAAAATTTGTTATTGTAAAATTTATGGCCCATTTATGTCAGAAAAAAAAAACATATTTTATCTAGGTGTCCATGAAAATTTGGTAGTGGCTCTAGATATGAGTCTAAATATGGAATGGTAAACACTGTGAAAAACTCAATAATTGCCCAAGAATGATAAAACTTTAAATTCGGCCACATGTAATTGCGTACGAGCAGCGGGTTCCGTTTCTGATAAGTATTAGGTATGCAACTAAGTTAACGCTGTTTGCTAATAGATGGCGCCAGCTGTAAGTGCTAGTCGACTCTGCCATAACCTAGATATCATGAGCCAAGCTTAGGCATATGGTAAACATACCGCCTCGATACAATAGTCATTTTCTTTTGACGTCATATTTTTTTGGTTGCGTGAACATGTATGATATTGCGCCAAATAATTGTCATATGCGAGAAATATTAATTTTCTTTTTTCAATCAAAGAAAACGGCGGCTGAAGCTCATCGAGAGCTTCAAAACGTTTACGGGGACACCGCTTTAAGTGAAACGACGTGTCAAGATTGGTTCCGTCGCTTTAAAGATGTTGACAACCGATTTTGATTTTGATGCTGACAACCGTTCGCGCGAAGAAAGACAAACAGCCTTCGAAGACACTGAATTGCTTGATGGGGATCCGTGTCAAACGCAAGTAGAGCTTGCTGCAGTATTAGGGGTTACTCGTCAAGCCATTTCCAAGCGATTGCATGCGTTTGGAGCTGGGGTTCCTTATAAGTTGAAGTCAAGTGAAAGGAAAAAAGGAAAGGATTCCTTTATCGTATTGTAAAGAGTGATGAAAAACGGGTTCATTACAGCAATCCAAAGAAAAGAAAGTCATGGATGCTGCCCGGTTATGCTTCTACGTCGTCGCCTCGCCCGAATATTCACGCTGGGAAGGTTATGCTCTGTATTTGATGGGACCAGGTCGGTGTTATTTATGACTTCAGTTAAGGCGATTGAGCTGAGCTCTATGCGAGAAACGCCCACAACAAGCGGAGAGCCACGAAAAAGTGATCCTTTAGCATGACAACACTCGACCTCAAGTGGCCAAGCCCATTAAAACCTATTTGGGAAGTTTTACAGCATCCGCCATATTTTCCAGATATTGCACCGTCCGATTATCACTTGTTCTGTTCGATGGCGCACGGTCTGGCTGACCAGCAGTTTCACTCTTATGACGATATCAATTAGTGGCCGGATTTGTGGATAGCCTCAAAAGATGAACAGTTTTACCGTGACGGAATTTGAGCTTTGCCAGAAAGATGGGAAAAAGGAGTAGCTAGCGATGGGCAATACTTTCAATGAATCACTTGTAAACATGTTTTTATAATAAAGTTGCATTTTTGTAAAAAAAAAAACACCCAATATATTATAATATACGTCCTCAGTGGATTTATGACTGGACGTAGCACATTGAGAATAAGCACAAAAGAAAAGGAAACTAGTATATCACACTGACGTTTTTGAAGTATTGAGGATATTATTTTCAGAGACTCAGCACTCCAGATCTTATAACCAGATTGCACTGTGTAGTCCAAAGTTCAGTACATCGGACTTGACAAAAGTTTATTGTGCTGCCAAACCCCAACGTCACTGATCTTACTAAAACAATTTTTATGTTATCGGTTAGCCTTTGATAAAGTCTCCATAACACATGCTTACCTATCTTGGCTATCTCTTTTCAGTTTGGCTGATATGCGATTTGGATTAAATTTTTCTAAATGTTTTCCTTTGACTTGTTGCACCGCAATAATTTCTGTGTTTTAAAACTGTGGGTAAGCGGGTGTTTCCTAGAATGTTTTGTACCGCTTACCCCTAAAACGCAAAGCCTCTCTACCCGATACTGTAATTAAGGAAGCAAAGGATGATGCTTTGCGTAAAAAACAAAGTAGTGTGGCCTTGTGCCAGGTGCCCTAGGAACAGGTGGATTATGTCTTGGGATCCACCTATAATATGACATCAAAGTGATCTTGGAACTTGTTTTTTGAAAACCAAGTAAAATCATAGTTTAACAAGACAATTGTACACCCTGGCAACAGGAGCGGACATAGAGAAGCCGTGGAGAAATATCGGGAGATTTATCTTCTCCGTTTTAATAGTCGTACGACAAAGGAGTTTCTTCGTGGACAGATATGGTTAATAGACTAGAGCAGCATGGCATTAATTTGCTGTGTTGATATTTTCTCCTCGGACATTGAAAATCTATGCCGTAGATAATGGATTACCAGTTCCATGCTTGTAGCTTGTCTGCGAAACCCAGATCAGAGGGTTCTTCTCTTCTGGTAACACGGGTAACCAGGGGCCCAAGGAACATTGTTCCTTCCTGGTCGATGGCGTTGGACCCCTTGTGGCAGCATCGTGCTGGCTGTGGTTGCCAGAACATGTGTTTTCAGTGCTTTCGCGTTACTTCAGGTTGCGTTGCTGAAGAAAGGCAGAAGCTTGGAAAACACTGTTCATGTTTATCCGAGGTCTTCCTAGATTACCTCAACTCTTAAACTGGAGGCAGATCACTTCATACCAACTGACTGTAAAAGTACTTTGGCCGAGAGAGGAAGCGGGCCCTGAGGAAGTTTTTCCAAAGTGACCTATTTCTAATCTCAAAGGTAGTTCGACTAATCCTTTCGGGATTAGTTTGGGTACCCCAAAGGGGCGCTTGCTGCCACAAGAAGAAAAGAATTATAGAAAACTATTGGACGTCTCAACTCAAAATTTGTAACAAATAGCGCTTTATGTAAGAATTTGGGAAAAAGAATCTTGGACAAAGTACCATTTGTTCAATTCTACAAATAGGTTAAACTACAGCCATTATTCAGTTTTCGTGAAGATATATGAATATATAAAAAATCAAAACTTGACATAAATACGCCACATCTAACAGTTATACAGTAGATTTAGGCCAAGTAGTAATTCTGCCAACTTCAAATTTGCAGCGAATTTTTTTCATACAAATATTCGGCACCTTAATGTACATGTACATGTGTATGTACATAACTATATAGAAGAGATTATAAGCTTAGGATGCAGTCAAGAATAGAAAAAATTATAAAGCAAAAGGTCATGTTCATTTTTACACAGAATGAACTCCAATTTAAACTAAAAACAGTATGAAAGATAAAACGAACTTGATGCCATCTTCTATAATAACAAAGGACAATGACAGTTGGTGAGTGAGATAAATGAAATCTGAATTGGCATATGTGTGACTTCTCAATACTTATTAAATTTAAACACAAAACGGCATTGATAAGATTTTTTGCAATATGCGAACTTGTCCAGGACTGCTCAAAGGCTTTTAATGAATTTCACATAGCTACATTTTGACGTATACTCGAAATAATTGTTATTATCAAATAGCAAAAATTAACAAATACCTATGGAAATTATATATAAAATAAATATGCAAATTAAAAGCAAATATACAACGAATAGAAAGGAAGGCATAATACCATGGCGGTGTTCGATGAATCCTCTAAAAATTATTGCGAAACAAATACTGACATAAGTTGTAGTAGAGGTAGTCTTTCAATACATAGATTTGGTAACCTGTATCTCGCCTTCTGGTGTACGAGTACATAAAAATGAAAAGTGGTATATTTTAGAACGTGTTCCAAAATATTTCCTATCTAGACGTCTGTTTTCATGAAGTGGATGTTTTCAAAATACCTCAACTGCAATATTTGATATAATATTATTGGATGTGCATGAAAATTATTTATTTGTATTATTTCCAAATTTAATTTTGTATTCAAGATTTATTCTGTATCGAGAACTGGTCAATAAAAGTATCGAGAACTAGTCAACAAAACCCAAAATACATGTTATTCATTCAAATTTATTGTATCGCCTTCAAAGAAGGCTCGTATCAAAATAATACAGTTATGCTAACGAATATTTCAATGTTCAAAATATTTTCCAAATTCATTTTTTCGAAAAAACTTCTACTTTCTATCTACTGAAAACAGGAATCTCAAAGTGATAATATAGGTTTGGGAAGAGAAAAGACGAAAAGCTCGATGATATTTGGCCAGAAATTCGTTCACCATGATATCAGAGTGAGACGGCGCATATATTGGTCAACATCCATCTCTCAAATGCCGCTTAAGGTCCAGACAATATTCTTTATTTACCCTCTGATCTTCTGGTGAGAACTCTGCATGCATAACATCTGAAAAATTAAAGATCTCTTGATAGACGTTGGCGTGGTTTATTTCAGTTTCGACTCAGTTCAGAAGTTTGTTGACTGATTTACATATCAAACTTTTAAACCCATGTCTCATCACCAGTTATACTGCTTTTTATGAATATGGGGTCAAAATTGCCCCGTTTTAGTATGTCTTCACCGATTTTTACGCAATTAAGTTTTTGAAGAAAATTCACGTGTTTCGAAATTGCTTGTCGCTCAGGCATTTCATACAAACAATAGTGCAAAATGGTTGTAACTATTTCTTGAGACACGGAAAGATTAGCGAGGTAAACCTTCCACTAGATGTCGATCGCTTCCGAATGTACTGTAGCATTTACTTGAATATTTTTTTTGCCAAATTCAGTTCTCCTTAAGCATTCTGTAATATTTTCAACTTTAAAAGTTTTACTTTAATTTGACCACTGACAAATTTGACCACTGTGATGAACTAAATGACAGAAAGTGCACAATATTTGCATCAGCATAGAGGACATCTGTGCCAGCTTAGTGGAAAGAAGAATTTGCTAATCTCTTTAACCGGCATTCGGCATTCTTTAACCGGCTTTTTAAACGATCAGAATCAACAACCGATGAAAATGTTGAGAAAGTGAAGAAAATTGTTTGGAAAATCGTCGAATCACAATTAGGGAAGTTGCTGAGGGTATCGGCATATCGGTTGGTTCATGCCATGCAATCTTTTCGGAAATTTTGCGTATGAAGCGTGAGGCAGCGAAGTTCGTTCCAAAATTGCTGAATTTTGACCAAAAACAACGTCGCATGAGCATCGCTCAGGAATTGTTAGATGACGTCAACGATGATCTAGATTTGCTTAAAAGAGCTATAACTGATGACGAATCATGGGTATACAAGTATGGTTATGACATCGAAACCAAAGCACAATCGTCCCCGTGGACGAATCCAGGAGAGCCAAGACCAAAAAGCACGACAAGTTCGATTAAATGTCAAGGTTTTGCTCACTGTTTTCTTCGATTACCATGGCGTAGTGCATCAGGAGTTCTTACCACAAGGTCGCACGGCAAATAAGGAGTAAGGAGGAGCAATACGAAAAAAACGCCCGGAGTTGTGGAAAAAAATTCATGGCTTTTGCATCATGATAATGCACCTGCTCACTCATCTTTGCTTGTGAGAGATTATTTGGCCAAAAACAACACCATTATCATGCCTTAGCCACCGTATGCACCAGAATCGCTGAGAGAGTTCAAAGACACACCAAAAAGTGCATATCAGAACTGCTTTGAGGATTGGAGAAAACGCTGGCACAAGTGTATTACATCTGAGAGGGACTACTTTGAAGAAGATAAAATAAAATAAAAAAATAAAATGGAAATTCACTTTATTTTTTGAACACACCTCGTATATGAAATAGTGTGCACTTTTTAAAATTGTTCATAATAATTCCATGAAATGTTGTCATTTAACATTCCATCATTGGAAAAATATTCTGTGCCTCTATTGATTTCTATATATAGTTAACCACTAACGCCTAATGCGTTTAACCAATTATTATTGAAAAAAGGCGTGATTTAGAATGCAGATCAAGAACCAAACTTAAGGACAACGATATTAGTGAAATGTTCAATTATTTTTTAACGTTATTAAAAAAGACGAATCCGAATATAGCCGGTTCCGTCGGTTTAAAAAAGGTTTTTTTAAAAACCGGGAAATTATTTTTAATAAATTATTATTTGAACAAAAGAAAACCCGTTTTTTAAAAAAATGTTTTCGAACGTTATACAGCAAGCGAGATTGCACTCTTCTTTAGAATGTCTTTGAATACTCTGAAATTTTACAGCAACTAAGCTGTAGCCTCAAGTAATCACAAAAGCTTTAAAACCGGCACACTGAGCTACGTACTCAAAGTTTGTAGAAAAAACCACTTCAGCCATTAGAATATTTAATGTGAGTACAGGGATGCGTACGATATTTCTCCTCTATATAAATGTGTATCATGGATGTGGTTGCATCTCTGTCAGTCTGTTGATGGGTTAAGTTGAAATACTACGCACATATGTAGTCGTATCTCGTATATGTAGAGACATATACATATATATGTACACTGAATTATATAGTATCGATTTCTATAGGTATATGAGTATATATCATTCATCTGTCTCTGAGAGTGCAGTAAGTGCGTGTGTGTTGGATTATTTGAGTGCATAAGCATTCAATTGTGTTTGTATGCGTATAATGAAATTAATGAACCATTAAGATTTTGTGGCGATAAATTTTCGTATTGTGCATAAATTACACTTGATGACCATACATTTCCGCTTTATTTTTTCCAATAGTTGTTGAAATTGATTCTCACAATGAAAAGTTGATGACTTTTTTGCTCTCTGCCGCTCTCCGGGTGTTTACTCATCATTCACCCTCTTTACAAACGATGAAAAACGTTTTCATATTTACTTTAAAATCATATTGCTGAGCGTTTGCTTGCTATGCCGTGATGTGCAATCGAAAAGGATGTTACAGTGTGCCCCTCTGGGTCGGCAGAGATGCGAGATAAACCATAAAAAAAGATTTATTGAAGCAGAATGAATATTTGAACAAAATAATTGATAAATAATGACATCAATTTAAATGAAAACAAATAAATAAAATAACGAAATAATCATTATAATTTAAAAAAAAAAAACTGATAAAACTTTTACGTTAAACCATCAATTATCGAGTCATTTAATATATGAAAGATTATTTACATTAAATTAAACCGGCAAGTGTAAAAGTTAGTACTTTTATGAAATTATTTATTATATTATAGAGTGGAAACATTGATCGATATTTGATATTTACCGCCATTCCTTAAGTATAGTTTGGTTAGTTAAATTCTACTTTGGTTAGTATAAATTCTAGCATTAGAAATATTGAACTACTTCGAAAATGAAATGCAATAAAGCACAAAATGATATATGTCAAAAAATACCTACAATCGCTGAACAATATTTTATTTTAATTTTAATTTATTTTGTTAATTTGGATGCAGCTTGCCATAAATTTGCGCTCAAAATATTTGATCATTATACCTATATTTCTGTGATTTTCCTGCAATTTTCTTCACGTTCGAGTGAAAGTATAAAAAATTCCCAAGAAAATTTCGATCGAAATTGTCGACTCTGAAAAATGCACCAAATGTATTTCATGACATTTTAAATTGATTGAGCGACGCCTACCTGTCAGGCTGGCTGGTATACACGATAACTGTCGTAAGTCTTTAGTAATCCACTTCAACTATCGCATAGGCTAATATTTTTTGAAATAGTAGCCGAGGTTGTAAATGCGCTATTTGGGTTCACCGGTTCTGGTATCTCCCACACAAATCTTCCAATTTTTCGAAATTCAAAATTTTCCCTTTAACTCCTATCTCATGGACTGCGGCGACTTAGTCTTTGATTTGGAATATAATTCTTTATATGATCCAAAAAAGAAATTGATCAGCTAACGTTCTAGTGCTAATGGAGCTTCTTAGAACGAAAATGGACTGCATTTTCACATCCCTTCTGGCACCTTTCATACAAATTGGCTGCTTTTCCGATATTAAATTTTTTTGCTTGAAACTCTCAATACGTTGACTGCTGTAACCTGAACTTTTACTATACTATTATTTTACTATAATTCCTGATGAAACTTTAAAAAATCAACCCTTCTGACAATTTCTACACAAGTGACCAACGTAATTTATAAATTCTTAGCTTCTATACCTTGACAACAAATTGAGCCAAATTTGATAAACGTTAAGAGTCTGCTAATGAAACTTCTAACAATAAACACGGACCGTATTTTCATCTGTTAGTGTTTACAAGTAAAATATTTAATTTTGATAATTCGGTCTATTTATAAGGAAGGTAACCGAATTAGCGTAACAGTCCAGTTCATTTTCATTCTCTAAGATTTGGTTGAGTTAAGCGCAACTGCCTGAAAGAAATGAAATTAAGAATATATGAGTTAAATCGAACATTTATATGAGAACTACCAGAAAGAGTTCGGCAGTGCCCTCCATTTTTATGCTCAGAACTCAATGACTTATGACGTGATACCATGATTCGTGCCAAATTTGCTTGAAGGATATTAACTGCTTATAGAAAGGATATTAACTGGCGCTCCAATAGCAATGCAATAAGAAGTTTAAATAACTTTTTTTTAATTAATGTGTTTTATTTGCTTTTTTTATTGTATAGAAAATTCAACATTACTTTATAAAGGGTATCCAAACAAGAACGTAAGATTTAAATTTGGCGCCATTCAAAGTGTCATTGTTTGACATTTGAATAATTGTTATTGTTTGCTAGTAGAAGGTACGATGTTAATAAAAATGGAGCGCTACACGAATGAACAACGCATTCTCATTGTGAAATTGTTTTACCAAAATGGTGAAAGTTTTGCGGCTACAGTTCGCAAATTGCGATCAATTTAAGGTCACACTAATGCTTCAAAATAGTCAACTGTAAAGAGATTAATGGATAAATTTGCCAAAACTGGGTCTGTTAGTGATGTAAAGACAACAACGCGCCTTCGACCAGGTCGATCGACCGAAAATGTCGCAGCTGTACGTGATTATGCCGCTCAAACCTCATCCACCTCAATTCGACACCGTGCTCAGCAAATTGGTGTCTCCAAATCCACTACGCAACGAATTTTGACGAAAGATTTGCATCTTCATGCACACAAAGTTCAACTGACTCAGGAACTAAAGCCAGCTGACCATTGACAGCTAAAGGAGTTTGTTAATTGGGTATTAGGAGACAACATGAAAATGCTGATTTTGCCGATAAAATCATCTTCAGTGATGAGGGCCATTTCCATCTTGATGGCTCCGTCAATAGGCAGAATTGTCGTATTTAGGGTGAGGAAAATCCTCGAGTGATTCACGAGAAGCAAATGCATCCTCTACGTGTCACTGTGTGGAGTGGATTTTGGGCTGGAGGAATCATTGCACCTTTTTTTTTAAGAAAATGAGGCTTGTTAAACGCAGTCAATGGTGTTCGGTATCGTAAAGCGATAACCAGTTTTTTCGTGCCTTGAGTTGTAGAAATGAGTGTGGAGGGCATGTGGTTTAAACAAGATGGCGCCACATGCCACACAGCCAGGGAAACAATTCAATTGCTGCATCAGTCGTTTGAATCTTGCGTTCTTGTTGGGACACCCCTTATAACTAAATAATTGGTTTTAAAGATAAAATACATGGTTTTAAAGATGACGTCTATGCTCATTTACGCATGTGCGACAGCTGATCAGAAGATTATTCATAGCTGCCTGAAGGATTGTAGTGGGAGCCTCAACTACTGTTTTAATGAACTTTTTCGATTCAGTCAAATTCCTTGGTTTCGTTTTGTACACCTCTTGCTTGACATAAACTTATAAAAACAAGTCTGGTACAGTCAGGACAGGTGGCCTAGGGGCCAGCAGAAAGTGTTTTAATGGATTTTAACTTGTGTCGGAATTTTCGTTGGAGCTCCGCCATAACCGGTCTGGCTATATGTGTAGTTACTGCATCTCGCTGGAACCAAATGCGCGGTTCAGAGTAAAAAACTCTTTCAACATCTTTAAATTCCCATTGACAGTAGAGAGTTGAGAGTAGCACGATTAGTGCACCACCCTGTAGGATATAACCCTAAAAACATGTGGGTTGAGAGGAGTAAGCTAATATGAGCTGGATTCTACTCTGGGGCAGTCTGATCCTTCGGGTAGCAGAGTTCAAATGAGGCAGTACGAGATGCCAAGACGTATACCAAAGTAGTAGACCAATTAAGGTGTCAACTCCAGACACGGTTAAGAAAATCCACCAAATGGTAGTGGATGTTCGTCGACTGAAGGTGCGTGAGCTAGCTGAACTGATAGGCATATCAAAAGGTGCTATACGTAGTGTGTAGAGTTAAAGATAAGAAAACTGTGAGCAAGATAGGTGTCGCGCTTGCTTTCAATAAGACAAAAACAGCGTTGTGGATTATTGAGTATTCAGTAGAGTGTTTGGCGATGTTTCGCCGCAATAAACGCAAATAGATGGGACATGGGTCCACCATTTCTCACCTGAGATAAAGGAACAGTCAAAGCAGTGGACTGGAATGAGAGAATCGTGTACCAAGAAGGGGAAACGGTTCCATCTACAGGCAAGTTAATGGCGTATGCTTTTTGGGATGCGTATGGGTTTAATTTTATTGATTATCTTTAGGAAGGGAAAATCATCAACGATTAGTGTTTAGGCGATAAATTATGGAAAAAAACCGCATTTTGCAAAAAGAAAAGTGTTGTTTCATCAAGACAATGCTCCAGTTCGCACATCCATTATTGTGATGGCCAAAATTAATTAATTAGGGAATTTTTAAGGAATTTGACAGTTTATAATATAAACATTGTAAAGAGGCTAAAATAATGTATCGAAATAAAAGGAGATTATATTTAAAAATATCAAACTTTCAAAATTGTAGTTATATAATTTGATTAATGAAAGTTCATCTTATCTTCTAACATTTTCAATTAACAACTTCCACAAACTATATATTATAGCCTTCACATGAATATCATAAATATACATTTATTCAAATATTTTAATAATTTATGGAAAGTAAATCTTAAATACTGCTGCAGGAAATATAATTCATAATATATTTTGAATTATTTGTAATTACATGTCCTGAAAATAATACATGCGAATTAAGAGACATAACAAAGTACAAATACAAATCCATTTTGCATGCATTTCTATTTTCAGTCACTAATAACGTATGTATATTTCGAAATGCGTTTTAGGATAAACTAAACACAACATATTGACTTATGTATATACAATGAGGAAAAGGACATATTCCCATAATCGCACACACACACACCCACGCATATGCATACACATATTGCACTGATATACATAAGTGGAATATGTAACAAGTATATGCATAATAATCATATCTAACATAATTGTGTTACGGAAATAGCAAAATGAACATACTTAAGAATGTCTTTTTGTGCTGCCTAAAACGTGCCTCAAGTGTTAAACAGAAATTACATACATATGTATAAAATTCATATCCTGCTATGCCCGAGGGCCCTGTTAATATACAAATGAATGCGAAATTGGATTGTAGAGAGAAATTGAACGAGTATAATAAAATAGAAAAACACTTGGAAGATTTTGTTTCAATATTTGCAATAAATTTTGGAACCCACATTTAAATTTGAGACTGTTTCCTAGACGACTTAATTTTGCAAGCAAAATTTAAAGACTAAACATAAATTAAACATGAATTTCAATGTCGCCACTTAAAAAGAGAGTAATTATTTTAACAGAGAAGGTCCCAGTTTATTAAACTACTGTTTTAAATTTAAATTATACGCATAAACGAATCTCAGACAAGCTATAATTATAAGTTAGTAGCACAGTATCAGATATCTGTATTAAATTTCACACCATAAATATCATTAATGTTTGAGTTATTCTTGGTTTTCTATGACGCAAAAGTGAATGAAGAATTTTAAAATGCGTGATTTGATTTCGTTTTTAAGCAAAGTTAAGTATTATAAAACACATATACGAGTAAAGCTATGAAACACTTAGAATATGGCAGAAGATATGTAGTGAAAAGATTTTGTTGGAAAGAAAAGTTTACAAGTGACATAAACAGTTCAAAGTAGGTTGAAAACGAGTTGAAGACGAAAAACGCCCCAGACGACCATTAACATCTGCCGAAGCAAGACATATACAGCAAATCCAACGTTTGGTGTTAAAAAAAACCATCAATTAACAATAACGTTAATGATGTTCAAACGGATCAGTCAATCATATATTATAAGTATAATTTAGTCTTCAGAAGCGTCAAATCACTGAAAAAGACCGTCGTGTTAATTATAAAACGCAGCCAGCACATTATAAAACGCATTATTACGGGAGATATCAATTGGATCTATGCTTGCAACCTAGAAGATCAGCTCCTCAATAACCTTATTCGTCTAATTTAGCAGCCTGTGCCTTCTGGCTATTTCCTAAATTCGAAAACATAGTATTGAGCCGATTCACGAGAATCAATATGAATCTAGATTTAAAACTAGATTTAATTTTTTGCAATTTTTCAGATCCAAATTAATAGTTGACACAATTTTTATTCTACTCCTTGCAACCGAACCAAATTGTATTCAATTTTGTGTCTGTTTCGTGCCATATTAATGATGAAATTACAACAAATTTTGATTCATACACCCGAAAAGAAACATTTTTGATTCAGTTCATGAAATGTTTAGTTTTGAAATTTTCTAATTTTTGGATAGGTGTGAAAATTGCTAAGAGCCTGGTATCGTAAATTCAGTAAATAAATTATTTGAATCATTCCTATCTTCTGCTTGTTTGCGCGAGGCATTTTTTTTTTTCTCTGCCAAGAAATGAAACCACAGTTGATATATGGTTCTGATTAGGTAAGAAAACTGCATAAAACTATACTTTTCCTTTCAGATTGTTGATTCAACAAAATCAGTTTCATTACTTTTTGATAAAGAAAAAGTATCAGTGAAGCATTCTTCGTTTCAGGTAAAAGAGTAATCAATGTATGAAGTTAGTTGTTGTTTCCAAATTGTAATACACATTAAATGAATTTGCAATATCAAAATCGAAATAGGGCAGAAGTTTTGTGAAGAATAACATCATAGTTTTTGATGATATCTCAAAAATCAAATGAAAATTTAAATAACTGCGTCTATTTTTCAAGAATTCTAAAAAACTATTAAATTTTACAAAAGAGCCTACAGGAATCCTCTGCACCCAATTCGCATATACTTTTCATTCTCTGTTCGTTTAAATTAATTTTGCAAAAATTAATCTCAATGTCACATTTTATATATTTTTTATATATTTCCCTTTCGCCCTTTTTAAGAAAGGTTCAAATACACAGACAGCAAGAACAATCATTTTCTACCTTTTGTGTTCTTAGCGACATGACGGTGACATTTGATATATGGGCATGCAAATTTTGACCAATTAAATACGGAGATATTCAAAATTTTTCAAAGTAATTTAAGTTGTTTCTCAAAATTTTTGTATACTGAAATGACAGAAGTTTGCATTGAGCTCTCATATTTTGTAACAATCAACTTCTACAGTTCGTTTTTGTGTATATAATTTTCAAAAGGTGCGTTATAATTTTACATAATGTAATTTTTGGTAATTCAAAATTAATCCAAGTTTTCTCTGAAATAGAACTTCCTACCAAAAAGCATGACTTGCATTCTAATAAGTAAATTTGTTCCGCATACAATTCTTACATATTATTTGAATTAAACTTTCTTGTATATTTCTCATAAGTCCACACATTTCGGCTACCAAAGAACATATATTTCATGAATCTAAATATTGTAATTAAAGACGTATAAATATATACCACTTGATGCAGCAAAAATGTAACACCCAAACGGAAAAGTTTAAAGAACTAAATATCTTTTGATAAAACATGATTCATGACCTTCTAAGACGTTTGGGCGATGTCCATCTGATGGCTAAATTATTCTTTTTTTGTCCATTATATCCGTTTATAATTCTTGGTATTCACCAAATTTATGTAATAATTACGACATTTCTATTACATCATATAGAGCGTGCGTCAAAGTGGACACCAGCAAAGAGAAAATAAGCTAAATTTTACAATTTCTCCACAATAAAGACGAAAGCGCTAGCTAGGCAACCGACAATGTGAACAGCATTTATAGTCCTGTTGCAGACAATCACGCGAAATTGTGCTTTAGAACCGCTGGAATAAAGCTGGGTACAAAAAAAAAAAAAGTTAACAATCGCTAAGCGGAAATGGTCGTGGTCGAATTGCGGTGAGCCAATGCAAACGGTGGACAAGCCAGCATTGTCGA
Source organism: Philornis downsi (assembly GCA_019455685.1). Classification (NCBI taxonomy): domain Eukaryota; kingdom Metazoa; phylum Arthropoda; class Insecta; order Diptera; family Muscidae; genus Philornis; species Philornis downsi. Next base: position 776,167 of record JAHXMU010000031.1, on the reverse strand, counting down.
TCAGGAAAGGTTTACTATGTGTACGGTGGGATTAACAAGGAGTCATCTATTATGGCCAAACTTTTCTTTCTACTTCCAACTTATACTCTCAATAAGGGCAATACTCAAATAAGGACAATCCGAAGAAAAAGAAATCACCCAGAAACCGTCAGCTTTATTTTAAATTTCGTGAGTTACGTATGTTCGATTTTCGCTTTTTTTCCTGTTATGTTGGTACACAAGTCTGTTGTACATATTGACAACATCAGCCATTTTGGATTGTCAGTTTGTTTTTGACAGATAAAAAGGTTAGTCGTCTTTTGCTGTGCACATCGATTTTTTACTATTCGAAAAAATGGATCAAAGAAACTGTATTGAGTTTTGTGTAAAAAATGAAATTAACATTGAAATGACATTTGAAATGTTGACTGTGCGTTTGGCGAGTCTACTATGAGCAGATATACAAGTTCAATTGTGGTATAACCGGTTTAATGAAGGCCGAGAAGATTTCAGTGACGATGCTCGTCCTGGTCACCCAAGTACGCCAACAACCGATGAAAACATTGAAGCAGTGAAGAAAATGATTTTGGATAATCGTCGAATCTCTATTAGAGAGGTTGCTAACGATCTTGGCATATCGTTCGGCTCATGCCAAACAATTTTTACGGATGTTTTAGGCTTGAAACGCGCGGCAGTGAAGATTGTTCCAAAACATGGACATCACTCAGGTGCTGTTGAATGTCGAAACCAATGTCCAATCATCCCAATGGAAGCGTCCAGAAGAGCCAATCCCGAAAAAAGCACATCAAGTTCGGTCAAATGTGAAGGTTTTGCTCACCGTTTTCTTCGATTGCAATGGCGTGGTGCATCATGAATTCTTGCCACAAGAAATACTACCTTGAAGATATGCGCCGTTTGAGCGAAGCAATTCGTCAGAAACGCACAGAATTGTGGAAAACTCAATCATGGATTTTGCACCAATGATAACGCACCAGCTCACACATCGATGCTTGTGCGTGAGTTTTTGGCCAAAAACAAGACCGCAATCATGCCTCAACCACCGTATTCATCGGACTTGGCCCCCGCTGACTTTTTCCTCTTCTCAAAACTGAAGACACCGATGAAAGGAAAGCGTTTTGCTACGATTGAGGAGATAAAAGAAAAATCGAAACAGAAGCTGTTGGTGATACCAAAAAGAGCGTTTCAGAAGTGTTTCGAGGATTGGAAAAAACGCTGGCTCAAATGTATTATATGTGAGGGGGATTACTTTGAAGGGGACGAGATAGTTATTGATGAATAAGTAAATTTTCGAAAAATTTAAAATAACGGTTATTTTTTATTACATTTCGTACTTTTAGAAAAAATTGAAAATAACGGTTATTTTTTGATCACACCTCATCAATAGCGAATCGCCAGAAGTTCCGAGAGCTTGGTTGGGAGATCCTTATAGTCGGAACCTGGCACGAAGTTATCATTACCTGTCCCTCCTATGGCGAATAACTTTGTCGGCGAAAAATACGTCTCAATGGAAGCATGCGAAAATCGGCTATCCCATCTTGCTTGCCCACAGGGACGAGGTTACAACAAGTTAACAAACGAAATGATGCAAGTTTGAGGTATATTTTAACTCACTTATAACGCACTCTAAATTACAAGAAAGCAATTGAATTTATGTTTGTATATGTATATTAGGGCTGCTCCAACGGTTTTCATTCGCAAAATTAAGTTTTATAAGAGCTCCACAAGTTCGACAATTAAAAGAAATATACGAATTTGGGAATACATGGCTTAAATTGGAAATTTGTATGGGAGGTATCAAAAAGGACGAAGTCATTCAATCGATTTTTGTAAAGCTTTGCCAACTGAAATCTAAATCTAAATCTGAGCTAATTCAGCCTTCTAGTTAGAAATTAGAGACGAAAGATTGAATTTTGAAAAGTTGGTCGATTTACATGGAAGAGGTATTAGAATGGGTGAGGCAGTGCAACCCATATTTATACTCAGAACCAAGTTTACCAAAGGTATCTACACCAAATTTAACTGAATTCAATGCAACATCGTGAAAGATATGAAGATAATTATAGGTATGTGAGGGTTAAATCGATCAATTGCATGGAAGGCAGAAGATAAGAAGTGAATACGTCGTTGGTATCTCTCAACGACGCGTTTTAAAGCAACATGGTGGGCAAAAATCTAGATTACGGCAGTCTTTTAATTACTATTTACAGAATAATGTTTTAATTTTGAAAAAGTGGCCAATTTTTGTGGGAACCATAAAAAAAGTTTGACATTGAGGTCCACCTTCGTTTCCAGATCCCGCTTCTGTGAACGTTTAACATGTACCAAATTTGACTGCCTTTGGGATAACTGAATAAGGGATTTAAACCTTAAAGTAAATGGATTAACTCGGTCACTCGGTACTAATTGCCTATTTAGAATTCCAGGCTACAATCCGTTGAAATGTTAATTTTATTTCAATTTGCGTGTGCGATACCGCAAAGTATTGGCCATTTACCATCTTTGCCTACGATCCGGCGAAATATTAGGTTCTACTTACTTTTAAGGACTTAAATCCAGATTCATGGCAGTTATCGCGTCTGCCAGCCAGCCACGTAAACATTCGGGCATCGCTGAGTTGGCTTAAAAAGCCATGAAAGACATTTGGACAACATATGTTTGATATCCGTTTTGAATATTACATTTTTGTATCAAATGAATTTGTAAGTTCATTCTTTCGGGTGAAGACATAAATACATATACTGTATATTCAAATAGAGTACATGACCTATCACATATAGCAAAGGATAAGATTTTGTTAGGTCCCTACGTATAAATGCGCGCATCCCCTTTCCTTCTCATATCTGTATTACTTGCTTTTTCATTTTCCTACATTTCTTTATAAGTAGATTTCATGTTATTTCACTTCTTAAGATCATTCACATACTCGTACATACATAGCAGGATGTATCAAACACATCCATCTGTATGCATGTACATAAATACGAACGTGTATCTACTTCTACTGGTATAACAACATTTATATTAGTATGGTAGTTATACTAATGAGTTAAATTATCACAAAACCCTTCGAAGCCTGCATTGCTGGTGCGAGCAGAATTTTGTATGTATTAGGAGGATGTTACAAATTCCTCGTCGGCAAGCACACAAACATACAAATTAGGGTGTATGTAAATAAGTGTAGGGGTAGAAACACTTGTTTGTGTATTTGTCGTGACTAACTATAACACAAAAAAGTCACGTTTTACCAAATGACTCATTTGAGGCCACATTGATACTTAACATTTTCATTTGTTGTGTTCTTTTTCTGGTAGCTGTTGTTATTTTTCATGTTTTTATGACAGCTAACAACTATACAGATGTAGTACAATGATACGCACATATGTAAAATGATTTCATTAGTGTGAAATGATATTTCGAAAGGGCAGCTTGGTCCCAGGTTCTCAAATTAGTGTCTTTTGAATGTGGAAAGCAAAAAGCGAAAGAAAACCGTATTACGGAAATATTTTTATTAACAGCAATTATATTTGGAGCATTAAGCAATTATCTCTAATTATTGATAGATTACATCGCGTTGTCAGTGGGTGTTATTAATAAGGCGCCTCTTAGTATTGGTCGTGCTCACAAATGTCTTCGCATGTCATTTCATTTTATGAATGGTATTCTAATTTGATGCCTACATCAAAAGGCAGCTTAACTATAATCATAGTGAATGACGTTAATTAGCGGTAATCTCATCGGTAATTTGGCTGCTCACGACTTTGTATAAAGATGTCTTTATGCAATTATGGTATTTTTAAAACATAGTAGAATAATGACATGTTAAAAATAGATTGGAAATATAAAATTTTCTAAGGAAATTGCAATAGAATCATTTTCGCTTCATTTAATGCGCCAAATACCTGTGTACATTGGGCAATTGTTAATGTGCCTACCAAAGTGTTGGAAGAGATTTTCTTTCAAAAACGCCCCTAAAAACAATGCCTTCTGACTGTGCGAGAGGTTTCAACATGGTGGTTCAACTTGTCATATAGCCACGCCTGTTTTGAAGGGAAAATTCCTCAATAAGCTAATTTCTATAAGCTTCAATCAAGGTTTTTTGACCATACTAAAAATATATTTTTTTTCGTGGAGAATTGTACAAAATAAAACCAATAAAAATAAAACAACACAACACAACACAGGTTATAACGCGTAATATCATCCCGAATTCGTCATCGAGCGTAGAAGTTATTTAAATTCAATTATTTTTAAAACCCTTCAAAGAGACATAGCAAAAATGTTTTATTTTCCAAATAAATAAACAAAAAAAATTCATATGAAATGTAAAGTAGCAGTAAAGAAATTTTAGTCAGGTGAACTAGCCTTCATACCCGGTGTATTCAAAAAAACAAAACGTGAATTTTCATTTTTCTCAAAAAATATTTATTTATTCATCAATTTCTATTTTATCTCCTTCAAAGTAGCCCCTCTCAGATGTAATACACTTGTGATAGCGTTTTTTCCAATCCTCGAAGCAGTTCTGATACGCCCTTTCTGGTATGTCCATGAACTCTCTCAGCGATTCGGTTTTTATCTCCTCAATTGTCGCAAAACGCCGTCCTTTCATGGGTTTCTTCAATCTTGGGAACAGGAAAAAGTCGCAGTTGGCCAAATCTGGTGAATACGGTGGCTGAGGCATGATAACGGTGTTATTTTTGGTCGAATAATCTCTCACAAGCAAAAATGAGTGGGTAGGTGCATTGTCATGATGCCATGACTTTTTTTCACAATTCCGGGCGTTTTTTCTTATTGCTTCACGCAACCGGCGCATAACTTCAACGTAATATTCCTTATTTACCGTACGACCTTGTGGTGAGGACTCCTGATGCACTACGCCTTGGCAATCGAAGAAAACAATGAGCAAAACCTTGACATTTAATCGAACTTGGCGTGCTTTTTTCGGCTCTTTTCTGGGCTCTCCTGGACTCTTCCATTGAGACGATTGGGCTTTGGTTTCGATGTCATATGTCATAACCATATACCCATGATTCGTTACCAGTTAATCTGGATCATCGTTGACGACATTCAACAATTCCTGAGCGATGCTCATGCGACGTTGTTTTTGGTCAAAATTCAGCGATTTTGGAACGAACTTCGCTGCCACACGCTTCATGCCCAAAATTTCCGAAAAGATTGCATGACAGCAGCCAACCGATATACCGACATCCACAGCAACTTCTCTAGTTGTGATTCGACGATTCTCCATAACAATTTTCTTCACTTTACCAGTGTGTTCATTGCTTGTTGATGTACTGGGACGTCCAGAGCGAGCGTATTCATTCACATCTTCTTGACCTTCTGTGAAAAGCTTGTATCACTTGTAAACATTTTTTTGACCAGAGTACTCTCACCGTATGACTCTGTTAACATTTCAAGTGTTGTTGAGCACTTAATTGCATTTTTTACAGAAAATTTGATGCAACTTCTTTGATTAATTTTTTTCGATAGCAAAAAATCGCCGAACACGCGAAACACTTGTCTTATTTATGCCTCTCAAAACAAACTATATAGGTACATGCTATGTGCATAAAACCGTCAACATATCTTCGAGAGATAAAGTCAAATATATGTAGACCGCGAAGTTTGGAAATTCACCTTTTTTTGAACACACTATACCTTCACCCAAGGTCCGTTTGAGTTGGTACAAGAGTGTGCAATATGCTGTCCTCACCAAAAACGACGGTACCAGAAGGAACACGTTTATCCAGTAGATATTTTAAATTTTTAGCAGATACAATTAAAGCGGAAAAAAATAAACTTCGACAAATCGGCCAATTTGTATGAGAGGTACTGAAAGGGGCATAAAAGTGACACCCACTTTTATTCTCAGATATAAGTTCACAAAATGCATGATGTAAATCAAATTTTGCTGAATTCAGTACAGCTTCTTGAAAGTTTTGAAGCTAATACTATATGGACTGAATCAGTTATCTGTATTGGAGGTACCGGGAGAAGCCTGATTGTATGCTCGCTTTTCTTCAAGTTTCACCAACCGCTATAAATCTATGCAATGTACAAAAGGCTATGTTCACAGAAGGTCGAGAAAATGTGAATGACAACGCTCGCTCTGGACGCCCCAGTAAATCAACAACCGATGAACATATTGAGAAAGTGAAGAAAATTGTTATGGAGAATCGTCGAATCACAATTAGAGAAGTTGCTGAGGATGTCGGTATATCGGTTTTTGGCATGAAGCGAAGTTCGTTCCAAAATTGCTGAATTTTGACCAAAAACAACGTCGCATGAGCATCATTAGGAAATAAAGAAGGAAAATTGCGCAAAATCAAAAGTGGGAGATACCAGGAGAACTATGGCAATGCTGTCCATTTTCATTCTTGGAGTCTACTTCAACATAAAAGATATAAACGTAAGAATATATAAATAAATAAATAACGACCGTGACAACGCCGTTCATTTTTGTTTTCCATGATGTTTGCCAAATTAAGTTGAATTCTGCCCAGCTACTTAAAGTATGCAGGATGTCTCAAAAGGAAGTTTATATTTAGTGGATGGATTAAAAAAAAATTAAGCCATTTACCAAAAAATAAATATTATTATTTATTAAAAACATAATTTGGGGAATTTATTTGCCACGTTGTACTGGTCTCTTCACATTTTCGGACAAATATTCGAATGAGAGGAATGCTTGCCGCATCATTTAAATGCCAAAAACCCCGAATTTTGCAGTATCTTCTACGCACTACATTCGCGATGCGAATTCCCAAGGGCCAGGCTACAGATTGGCATTCTCTTATGCCCCTCGTATTCGTTGCGTTCATGCAGTGAGCTAAAAAAATACAAAGCTAATTTTAAAACATTCCGTATGAAGTTAAAAATATGTGGGTTAAATTGGCCATTTTTATGGAAGTTGAATGGACAAAAATTCCGGCTACGACAAGCTAAGAATTCCAGAAGAAATCAGACGTTTTGGGAAGTTTCATAAAGATTTTTGACAGTAATCGCTTGTGACAGGCGGACATCGCCCAATCGATATAAAATGTTATGAAACACATGGCGTCAATTGATATCTGGTACTTTAGACGTTTTCTTCTAGGTCCTGCATTTTAAACTGTATCAAATTATGTTATCCATTTAGTGGTTTCAAAAACGCCAGTCTGGCAAGACTGTCAGTTGTTAAATACCTGCCATATGAAGTGTTATTTATTTAGTGAAAAGTTTGCCATTTACGATTATGGATCGTTTAATAACATTTGGGGCTCCGAGAACCCAAAAGTAATCGTGGGAAAACCCTTGTATCCGGAAAAAGTGACTGTTTGGCGCACATTATGGTCCGGAGGTGTCATTAGGCCACATTTTTTCGAAAACTAACCCAAAGCATCCACTGCTGCTACCAATCCAGAAGTGGTCATTTAATTGACATTGTATTACATACAAAAGCATTATAATGAAAAAAATTTTTTATCAAAATCATGTGAAGCTATGTTTTATTTAACTTTACTTGAAACCGTGAAATGGATAACCCTATACATCCCTTCATTTCTCCGTGTGGAGGTACAAAAATGTTATCTGAGTTTCCTAACATAGCAATATTCGTCACATTCAGTGAGCTTGCGTGCAATTTATTTTTTAGAGCCACTGAAAGAAAGGGTTACTCCAAACATAAGTTTAAGAAGCTTTCTGACTAACCTACTACCTACTAACGACTACTTAATGTGTGTCAACTCGCCGAACCGAATACGGGCTAGAAACCACGATCATATGAGCGGCACTCGCGTTTATATACTATCGTGCATTACGATCAATATATTGACTTTACAAAATAACGTCTCATTTACTGGTCTGAATAAAAAAAAAAATATATGTATATTCATATATAAGTGTGTTCACACGCTTTTATCGATTTTAGGATAAAAATATCTTAGGAATATAAAATTTTTCTGAAATTAATAACACAAAAATGCGTCTTTCTAGGGCGTGATGACTGCCAATGTTTATTATTTTTAAGGGGTTAAACATTAAAATTAATAAAAAAACCGAATTATCTGGCGTGAGTTGTAGTTTTCTTCATACTAGATTATATAAATATATAAAATTGACGAAAGTGTATCTCTATATATTTTATTTCAATTTGATAAAACGAAAGAAAAACTTAAAACTCTTTGCAATGTCTTTATGTAAGACATGCAATTAAGTAATCAAATCACCCATCTACAACAATCGTGATTGCAATGAAGAAATGAACGCGCAACTTCCACGTGTGATTTTTCTTTTTTCAGCGTGAAAATAAAATAACTTAGGCACCCCATTCGTTGCAAGCCATTTTAATATTTTCATCTAAATTCCTCAGTCTCTGGCGCTCCGCCCCCGCCAGCTTTTGTCGAACATACCATTTTTGGCACGTTTTCCGTGAACGGCAGCCTAAGAAAAGCCTTTTGCATAAAATGAACATGGATATTAATTCATTTGCATAATCCTTTGTAACGTCTCTGTTCTACATGCAACATCAACATACTTTAAGTGACTCAATGCTATTCTATTCCTTCTTTCCCTGATGTTGCAGGAGTCTACATATTGAACATTTACTACGAGAAATTTGAGGCGGAGGAAATAGTTATTCGTTGGCTTTTTCTTTACGATGTTCCTTTTTTTGCTCGCTAAGATAGGAACACCTGGTGCGCTATTCCATAGTTAAGAAATTGAGTGAGTCAAAATGCTAAGACTCTGCTGGAGTAGTTTTGATCACAGCAAACTTACCATCCACCAACCAGAAATATTTTCTGTCTGCTGTTTGCATATTTTTGCGTGAAATATTCCCGGTCCCTATCTTTGGGCCAGTCATAACTAAACAAATATCGTTGTGTGTGTGTGTGTGTGTGTTCATGTTCAGAAATCGTATTTTGCGAAAGGATCTCTAGCAGAAAAAATGTATGTTTCCCTTGTACTGCAACATCAGGCAGGCAGACAATCAGGCACTGAGACAGGTACAAGGCATTTCTTTGCAATGGTGCCACAGTGTGGTGCAAGTAGAGTACGCAAATTTCAAATGTACTCGTATTTGAATTTTATAAAAAGTAAAATTTGCAAAAACAAAAAAAGTAGTTCTTAGCGAGCAGTTCATTGGATGAGAGAACTTTTCAGTTTTGTTTTTAAAACCTCTACAGATTCCAAATATTACCAAGAAATCTTATCGGGATTTTATGAAGATGTTGGAAATAAATACATTTTCTGAAGGTCTCTTTTCAAAAAAAAGGCACCAATGACAGCTGTGCAAACACACCAAGATTGTGTAGATTTAAACATAGCCTTAGATAGTATTAATTACATACTTTTAAGTGATCAAATCGAATTCCGAACATACTCACTCCATAATTTTGTTTATATTACTTAAATTCTATTCAGTGCAAAAACTAACACCTCACCTCTTTTCCTTGTGTGCGTTTTCTATTGTGTTAAAGACAGGCGAAACCTTTCACTGTCATCTTGTTTTAATGACATACCACAATCCCAAGCCTTATAAGTAGTTACAAGCTCTTCGATGACAGTTCCATAGTAACCTTACATATGATTGCCAAGAAAATATGAAGTCAATTTAAAATAATATTTCCCAATTGATTCATTCTTCAACTTTTTCATTCTTCATTTAATGTCTTATTTGAAAACCTCTGGATATGACTAAAAGGATAGCAGCGAAAATCCATGTTCGTAATCTTGAAGTTTTGCAAGGCCTAAAATTATTATACTTGACGTAAAACACAAAATATGTATGAGAGACTTTCTCAGTAAGTCCGTTTTCAGAGTCACTGTACCTGCTGCTTGACGACGATTCCGAAATCGAATTTTTGAAATTGTCACGTATGGAGATCGAAGAGCCCAAAAGTGATTGTGGAAAGCCAATTATACCCGAAAAAAGTGATTGTTTGGTGCGTGTTCCGAAAGTCAGTTGAAAAAGATTTTACTAGAATTTTTGTTTATTCGTCTATTCGAAGTGTTCCTTAGATACACCTAGGCGAACACAGCTCAAAGAAAGATTTGGTTGTTCTATCGGGGCTCGAACAAATGATAGGTGCACGAACCAACCTTTGTGCCACAATCTGTCTATGTAAAGCATTTACTGAAGAACCGACTATTCTGAGATACAGCGATGTCAAGATGTCAAGGTTTTTGGTAAATTAGGTAGATATCCTGTAAATACCGGGTAACTCGGAATTTTTGAGCAGGAAAACTCAATGATTGTATGGAGTCCAGGACGACTCAATTGTAAGAAAAATGGATTTTATTGCCTTTTTGGCAAGATATGTCCTACAATTAAAAAATAGTCAACTCAACCATAAGTAGTCTCGAGTACAAGTCAATACGATTCATAATAGGTATATCACATCATATTACTTCAATGGTTTAATGATTGGAGGTAGGGAAAATTGGCCATCCGGGTGTTAGATCGTAAATATTGATAAAAATAAACCAAAAATACAGAGTTGTCCAATTAGTGGTTTCAAAACCACCGCTGTTTAGGAACATAGATTGTTTAACAGCCGAAGAACGTGTGAAAATTGTTAAAATTAATACAAAATTGATGATTCAAACGTGGCACATTTCGTGCATTTCTGTGTGTTTATAGTCACCAAAATTGACCTACTGTGCAAGGAATTGACAAGGTTATAAAAAAAATTGAAGAAACTGAAAGCGTTACGGTTGTGGTCAGGCTTGTGCATTATCGCAATGTACACAATGCCGAAAATATCGTTTCTCTCAGCAATTGGGCCTATCTTACGGCTTATTATGACGCGTAATTTGCATTTGGATTTGCCCCTCTATCCATAAACTCGGCTGACCATTCACAACACCGTAGACATGTTGATTGGATATTAAAGCAACAGGCTTCCAATCCTGAATTTTAGAACTAAATGTTCTTCAGCGATGAAGCTCATTTCTCACTCGGTGGATACGTCAACACGCAAAATTGTCGCGTATGGAGCTCGGAAAGCCCAAAAGTGATTGCAGACCGCCAATTGTATCCGAAAAAAGTGGTTGTTTGGTGCGTATTAAGGTGTGGAGGTATCGTTGGGCCGTATTTTTTTTTTTTTGAAAATGACGCAGGTATGATAACCGACATTTCTTTGGCCTGCATTTGACGATTATGAACAAGACAATATCACGAGCCGCACAACACGACCGATTCCAGATATATTGCATAAAAAGTTTCTAGAAAGCGTAATTTCATGTTTTGACGTCGGCAATTGGAAACCAAGATCATGTGATTTGACGCCGTTAAACCTTTTTTGTGGGGCTATGTCAAGGACCGTGTTCATGTGAAAAATCCTCAAACGCTGGATCTTTTCAAAACGAACATTCGTCAAGTTATCACCGAGAGATACGGCCTGAAATGTGTGAAAAAGAGGTCGAAAACTACCTTAAAGGGCGGTATCTCGGCGTTACCTAGGCTGCAACCAATCCGGAGGCGGTCATTTAAATGACATTGTACGAGTATTTAGTACATAATGGCAAGGTTCAAGCATTAGAATGTGATAAAAGTTTCATCGAAATTATAGCTTTATGTGTTTTATTTAACGTTACTTTTGAAACCAAAAAATGGATAACCTGCATGCTTTAAAGACTCAATTACAGAAAAGGTTGTCAAGACAACTGGGAACCGATTCCATGAAAACGGATTGTGCAACGATTGCTATTAGAACCGGTATTTCAAAACTACTAAGTGAAAAACTTTATGAGATCGGAAATTTAAAGCACTTTTATCGTGTACATAAAACTTTTATTCTGCTTTTTTGGTATTTGCCCTCTGCAAAAGTTTTTAAATTTCTAATATTTTGCATAAATTTTGTTAAACCTACATTTACTTTTGCAAAACAGTTCCAAAGCCAAATTTAAAACCTCACTCCAAAAGATAAATCCGGAACACACAGAGTCGGTGCATGATCACGATTCGTGTTTTAATTTTATTTGCAACAACATTTTTGATGCAACTAAAAAAGCAACCTGGCCAAATTTTCTCATAGGAATTTGCCTAGGAATATCTGAGATATCAAGAACTGTGAACTTTCAGCCTACATGTGCCACATCTAAGACATCTACTGAACTCCGATTCTTCAATTCCGAATTCAACTCCGACTCCATATCTTTGCCGGAAAGTGCTTATATTTCTTTTGCTTTCCAATCTTTAACTGTCAGACTTAGTTATAGTACTTTCATTGTTGGTTCACTATTTTAGATTTTTAATCCAGATATAGCTTGAAAAACTTTTACTAAGTGAAAATTTGTGGAGGATTTTAAAATCATATTTTTTTTTTTTTTTTTTTGAAATTTCTTAATACAAGTGATGTAGAAACTTTTGAAATCCCAATCTTCAGGCTAATACGTCTCAAATAGACCACCTTTTCAACAACATTTCGTGGCCTGAGATAAAGCTTTGATTATAAGAGATATATTTTTGAGAAAACTTTACAGAAAGCATCAATATGTTTAAACTTTTGGCGTATGCGTCTTGTTTGCGTAATATTAATTTTCAAGTATGCAGAAACCAATAATTTTTGGAATGGTGCAAAGTTAATGTATCGCAATAACTCTGAATTTTCTAATAACATTACTAGAATTTGCAGGCTGGATGCCTCAAGCTCAAGTAAATATTGGGAAGCAACAAAAAGTAATATTTAGGTAATATTAATGACCTCAATATAATAATGGATTTCGATTAAGCCGATCGAGTTCCTTTAAGTTAATACTCTCGCGGCGCTTGTTTCTTTGCAGGTTCTTTTATTGTAAACTCACAGTTTAATATCCAAATTTCTTAAGTGATTAAGCAAACATTGTGATATTCTCTGCAATGTGAACTTTCTTATAACGAAATGAATATTGTTTCATATTTTTTTGGATCATATGATCGTTCGTATTTCAAAGGCGATCGTATTTGATTGTGAGTAATATATTAGCTACCCAAAAACGTAGCAAAATCATACATACGTGATTTGAATTTATGATATTTTCCGAAATAGGTGGATGACATACCTGCAAAAAAAAAAAGGAAATAAAATTAGCACTTGTTTTTGTTTTACTTTTTAAAATGTATAATATATATGTATGTATGTAACATATTTTAAAAGAACAGTTCGCATTTTATATTATGTCCTGCAAAGGGAGACCTGCTGTTTAACGACAATTACTAACCTAGATTTGGAACGCTGTTAGTAAACTTGTCGATTACCCGACAATTCGAAATATTTGTGAGGCACATCAAAATGACCGCAGCTCAAAGAAACTTTGTATTGGGGTTTGAATCCAGAATCATATGCATAACAGTCGTATATGATAATCGTCGCGTCACTATCTTTTTGACAATTAAGAGTGGGCGCTCGAAGTATTACCAATTTAAAACGCATAATTCAGTAATTTTTTTTTATTTATTTAAAAACTTTATAATGTCGTAAAAACATTTCAAACTTGGATAAAAACATGTTAATGTCCAATGTAGCCACCTTTAGGGCGGATAATAGCATAGTGTCTGTCCAGGAGGGCTTCACACACTGCCCGAATGTGACCTGGTGACATTTTGTCACATTTTCGACGAAGAGCAATCTTTAAAGAGTTGACAGTCTCATATATTTTAATTAATACTTTTTCCATCAGAATAAACCATGTGGAAAAATCCATTGGGTTTAAGTCAAGGCAGTATGGTGGCCGTTGTTGTACAGAAATAAAGCTGGGAAGTTTTTCCTCAAAAACCGTTTGAGTTTCACGATCTTTATGGTGTCGAGTGTTGTTGAAACGTTCAATAGTTTCTACGGATTTTTTTACGTGCGCAAGGTAACAAAACATCGTGTAAAATCCTTTTACAGCAGGTTTGTTGGTTTACTTCTCCGTTCTCTTCATTGAAAATGAGGGGAGAGATGCACAGTTACTGCTGCCCAATATGTCAAACAGGCACTTGCTTTAGAAAATGAATTCGCTGGTCTGAATTGTCTTTCAATTTACACTCTAACCATACACCATTGTTTCTTTTACTTACACGCTACTGAGCCATGAAACCCGTAAAGATTTCTTCAGAAAAGACCACATTTTCAAGATCGTCACCGACGTGCTTAAACACTCTTGTTCTTGCTAAACTAACTGAATTTTGTGCTAAATCTTGCTCTTTTGTATTTTATATAGCTTCAATCATAGCTAACTTTTTAATATGAACCACATGCTACGAGCAGACATATTCAATCTTTCGCCTATTGAGCTGCGTGGATTAAGTTGCAGAATTCAACTTCTTCAAGCTCGCCATCGACGTGCTTTAACACTCTTATTCTTGTAAGACTGACTGGATTTTGTGTAGGTATTAAATTTTGCACTTTTTGTGTGTTTATATAGCTTCAATCATAGTTAATTTTTTAATATGCACCACATGCTATAAGCAGACATATTGAATTTTTCGCCTTTTAAACTGCTCCTTGTTCTGGATTAAGTTAAATTCTGGCCTTCACCTTTCGAACCCTATTGGATTTTTTCAAAGTTCATCTCGATGCTGTTTTTGGATACTTCTGGTATCATTGTAAGGTGTAATGATCCGATACATTAATATTTTGTTCACATGTACATGTTGTAACTTACTAACTACGGGAAGCAATAACACTGTTGTCTTAGAAATTTAATCTCGATAACATTTTTTAACTGCGGCGTAAAACGATTTACTTTCTTAAGTTTGTACGTAACATAATGGGCTGATGCTTTTCAATAAATGAGCTCACTGTCGTTATCCATATGGTTGCTACAGCAGCGTCAAGCTGCAAATAATTGTATGAAGTCCAGATGAGTATTTGTAATTATTACAAACCTAACAAATGTATACATATATAATATATATACATAAAAATATAATATACATAATATACATAAAAAGAAACCGCTTATTACACTTAATTCTCATTATCTTTTACTACAATTAATTCTCTGTTTCTATTACTATAAACTTGCCGGTTTTGTAGTAGCCCATTCGTTAGCTAGGGGCTCAAGAAATAAAAGATAGTAAGAAACTTTTCATTCTTAATATGTATAATACTTTCTAGACTTTTTTCTAAAAAATTTGTTGTTTATTAAAAACTTGCCTTTCAAAAATCTTTATTTACTTATATTTTTTAAAAGTGAATAAGTCCATTTAAATGTTCTCTCTGTTTGCCTAAAGTTTTACAATTTTAAAATCAATCGTTAACCGATTAATTACTGGCGAGTATCAAATCTGCGCATAGCAGAATTATAAATACAAATTTCGTCCCGAAATTCTAGCATATTTTATGCTTTATCATCTATTTTTTAAATTGGACTTACACCACTTCCACAATAAATGGTCCATGGAACCCCTTTGTGTTCCACCGTGCAATAAAATTTCTTATGGCTGCTATAACTTGCCAAATCTAGTGGTATTGCTTTGAATGTCGTCCCTATTCTTCTTCCTGTTGCTCCAGCCGTTGTTGTTGCCTAGCTTCTAGTACCAACAGGGACAGAGAACTGGAGAGAGAGAAAACGAGTGAAATAGCATTTTAGGAATTTGCATAAATTTCCTTAAGTGCATCAACCAGTAAATTAAAGGAAACTGCGGTTTCTTCAAATTATGTAAAATTATGTGCTTAAGAAAATTACATTTTCATTCAAGCGTAAGAGCAGAGCAAAAATATGCTTTTTGAATACCTTTCCCTCCTCCAAATACTTATGCTGTGTGCCTTACAAAACGGTAACAAAAGATTCAAGCTAAATACGTTCATACTCGTTTATTTCTCATTTCTGCTTTGTTCGATTACGTTTCAGTTGCCAGTGCAGAGCAAAGTAAGTAACTCAATGTTTACTTAAACTATTTCATTTTTCCTTCATGAATTGATTTCTTCACAAATCACCACTAAAGTCATCGTGAATTCTATGAAATGGAAAATCTAATCTCATACATTTTGTAATAATTTTCCACTTCACGATTTCAGATGGAATTGAAATAACCAGAAGTAGTACATATTTTCATGAAAGAATTTAATGTGATAAGCATTTTGTTAAAACCTAGAAGAAGGGATGATGCATTTAAATGTATAAGAAAAGCAGTATACAAATATTGAATAAAATTTCTACGGACACAAATTTCTATAGGTTGATAAAGAGTTTTTAAGAAATCGCAAAGAAAATAGTTTATTCTTTTGGGAACATAAGGAAAAATGTTGGAAGCCCTGAAAAATCATCTCATTTTTATTACGAGATATAGGAAACAAGTAAACATCTACTGATAAATACCAATAAGTTATATTCAGTTTTGTATTGTATAAGAAAATCATATTGAACATTTTTATAACGTTTTCATTAATGAGCAACTAAATGAAATATATGAATTTTGGGGGAAAAAACAAATTCCCTTGCATCTCATGAATGAGACATGGGAGAGCTTCTCACATAGAGTGAGCTTACACGCATTCTATTTTTAGACTCACTCAATAGGGTCTACAGTTTAACGACGATTTCAAAAGTCACAGTTTAAGAAGCATGCACCAGACTTATCGATTATTGACTACTCGAATAACAAGTGCCTGCATGCGGGTTTGTACCCGAGTTCATGCGAACGATGGCCTACAATCAGTCATCAGTCTTAGAAACTAAGTATTGTTAAGCGTTTCAACCCATAAATGAGATATGAGAGAGTTTCTTACATTCAGAGGGCTTACATGCATTCAATTTTTAGGTCTATTCATCGGGACCTACGTGATTCCGAATCTCAATTTGAGAAGCCCTTACTGTACTAACGGAAGCTTTTGTCAGTCACATCGAGAGGACCGCTACTCAAACAATGCTTGCTTGTATCTGAAATCGAACCCGCGATCATATGAGTAACAGCCGCGTGTTCTAAACATCATGTTACTGCCGATGGCACAATTGACAAATACCGCCATATATTACTGCTGCTCAAGAAATTACAGGGAAATATTTGAATTTTGTACCGGACAATGGTGACATCTTCAATGCGAAAACATGATTTAAGTAAATATTTACTACAAATATCAAATTTTTGTTAGAATCGTTACAGATTTATTCGAAATATCGTATCCAGCCGCCCAATCGGATGATCAGACAAACAGTAAACGGATTTAAATCTTACGATGCCGAGACTACAACTAACCGCCTTCAAGCCGTTACATATTTTTATCTTCACTCGAAGGTATAAAAGTATGTACAATTCGATATGAAAAAAATGAAATACCCAAGAAGAAGCGTTTAGATTATCAAGTATTTGTTAATTAAATGTGTTTTATAAGATATTCATCTGTCTGGCTGACAGTAACAATCGTAAATATTTACAAAAATTATTATTATTATTACTTATCATTGTAAAAAGGGTATAATGAACCATCCACTTTGGTACATGCAATGCAAATTGATCGATTTTCCGAGAGTCAGTTGGCTGTATCGATTTAATCAACGCATTCTTAGGCTCATATCCTTTATTTTGTCACACTAAGATTAGTGAAAAGTGGCACACATTCTTAGTCTCATATCCTTTATTTTGTCACACTAAGATTAGTGAAAAGTGGCACATGTTGTGCGTTTTCCAAAGTATAGCTACTTTCTGGTGCCTTCCCATACAAATTGACTGACTTTGCTATCATTGCTATCACTCCCACTATAATGTACGTACACTGAGCCAGCAATCTAGATTTTCGTCCATCGCATTGATTTCTTGTAATTGTAAGAAAGAGTAAGTAAGAAAAATTGATGACAGATTTATTGTAATTTAATTTGTCTCCCGTAATCCTTAATTCGTAGGCTGCTCTACCTAATAACCCCTTGGCTAATTACCTAATTTAACGTATATATTCCTAAATTTGTATCTTCCGTTCAATGAAAATATATTCATTACAGCTTAGAAAGTAATAAAGGCTTGTTAGGACTTAGTTATGCGAGTGAAAACAGAAAATGGAAATCATTAAAGCCCCTTGGAATAAACATCTAAAATGGCCGATTTTGCAAAAATTTATATTCACTCTATAACTTCTAAGCGGAGAGCTTGATAGGAACCTACCGATTTACCACAGCCCTAATGTCACCTCTCATACTTTGTACCGCCGCAGAAGTACAAAGGGTAAATTCTAAAGGGTATCCCGACAAGAACGCAAGATTTAAATGACTGATGAAGCAATTGAATTGTTTCTCTGGCTGTATGATATGTGGCGTTGTCTAGTTGAAACCACATGCCCTCCACATTCATTTCTTCAATTCTAGGCACGAAAAAACTGGTTATCATTTCACGATACCGAACACCATTGACTGTTCGCGCTTGACATGCCTCATTTTCATAAAAAAAAGGTCCAATGATTCCTCCAGCCCAAAATCCACACCACACAGTGACACGTTGAGGATGCATTTGCTTCTCGTGAATCACTCGAAAATTTTCTTCACCCCAAATGCGACAATTCTGCCTATTGACGAAGCCATCAAGATAGAAATGGGCCTCATCACTGAATATGATTTTATCGGCAAAATCAGCATTTTCATGTTGTCTCTCCAATACCCAATTAATGAACTCCCTTCGCTGTCCATGGTCAGCTGGCTTCAGTTCCTGAGTCAATTGAACTTTGTATGCATGAATATGCAAATCTTTCGTCAAAATTCGATGCGTACAGCTGCGACATTTTCGCTCGATCGACCTGGTCGAATTCGCGTTGTTGTCTTTACATCACTAACAGACCCAGTTTTGGCAAATTTATCCATTAATCTCTTCAGAGTTGACTCTTTTGGAGCATTATTGGAACCCCAAATTGAGCGCAATTTGCGAACCGTAACCGCAAAACTTTCACCATTTTGGTAAAACAATTTCACAATGAGAATGCAAACAATGACACTTCGAATGGCGCCTAATTTAAATCTTGCGTTCTTGTTGGGACACCCTTTAGTACTGTTTTTTTTTTTTTATCAATGAATAAATGTCTATTCCTATTCTTATATAATGTGTAATAAAAGTAAATCTGTTATTTTCTTTTATTTAGCGTAGATAGAATGATCCAATTCATGTCAAATATGCACCGTCTTGTTCACCTAGTTCTTGGCATTTTGAAGGTAATTCCCTTATGCCTCTTTCTTAGAAATCGTAAAGCTTATTGGCAAAAAACTGGAACAGTCGATTTCCATAAATTTCTTTTAAACAAATTTTTCACCTGCAAAATCATTTGTCATAGGCAGAAACAGGTAGTACTCAGTTGGTAACTTATCCGAATTATAAGATGGATACATAGGAACCTCCCATCCAAACGTTACCCTGGAGGAATACAGTTCCTATCCAATTGGCATAAACTGGCCGCTTCGGGGTGATTGCTTTCTTCAGACGATCCAATGTCGATAAACCTAATTCAGAGCTTGGTCCTTTTCTTTGTCAACCGTTCTAACTGTCAATTCTAGCTTGGTACCTATTTTAGGGAGGTTCATCGTGATTAAACTACGAACGTTGCCGCAAATGGTCCAATTTTCATCGCCAGTCACCACCCGCTTCTGAGATGGTTCAATTTTCTTGCGATTCAGCAGCGATTCCGGAATGGATGTTCAGTCTGCAAGTTTTTTTGCGTTAGAATCATACACCCTTACATCGAAATTGTTTTTGTTTCCAGCCTCATGCAAGTGTTTCCAAAAGGTTTCTTGTGCAATGTTCAGCTATTGGACAAACGAAACAGTGCTTTTATAACGCCGAACTTGACAATTTCTGTCGACATTTTATACAATTGACCTTCCAGAGCATGATGCATCTTTGAAAACAAGATTACGGACGAAACAAAAACTGCGGATTACTGGCTGTTGTAGTATCAGAATCATAAACACTATTCAAATTTCCAGCAGCTTGCTTGACGTCATCGCGTTTATTAAAGAAAAGAAATAAAATGTGGCTTATTTTCTTCTCACTGGTGTACAATTTTGATGTGCGCTCAAACAATACTGAGTCAAGCAATCACAAAACTGGCTGATCATTTTTTCGAATACGAAATCTTATCTTTCCAATGCCATCTAGTGCTACCCGATCGTACTTATACAACAAGTTAACCTTAATAATGTCTGCAACTTTTGTTACTTGAGAATCACCATCCCGATTTTTAATTTCAGTCACATCTAGCCTGGTTAATATTTGCATTTGTATACACATAAAGTATTCACACTTAATCAGAAGGAATGAGGCGTTACTAATATAAATAATGGGCACAACTTCATACTTTCCATACTTTAAGAGATTTTCGGTAAGAAAAAATGCTGATAATTGTTTCTTTTTAGTCACAACAATCCTTTTTGCCATTTCACATATCATTCATTGTTAAGTTTGGAAAGTGCGCGATGCCTTGGGCTGTTTTCGCCAAAGTTAATATTTAATTTCGTTTTACGAGAAAATGCGTACACTTTGTTTGCTTCAACCACACCACAGCGGACAGAGTTCTGCAACAAAAACGTGCGCCATTAAGTCAGTCATACTCATACAATAGGTTTGGCAGTGAAAGACATTAACGAAAATTAAATTTAAATTAAACGTTAATTGAATTGTTTTGTTATTTTTTCATCCACTTTTTTTATAGTTTCCACAAACTTATCGCAGATACTGCAATGTGATGCAAGTTTTACAGAGAGACACTTATACCAGGTTCCATTAACTTTTTGTACGCTACAGCACCCCACTTGGGTTTGTTCATCTGGAACAGTAAAAAACATACGATAGAATTACGAGAGATTGAAAACTTTCATTCATAATGATTTAGAAAAGCAATAACTTGAGTCTTTTGCAATACTTTGGAGTAACGAGAATTCAATTGAATTTCAATAATAACCTAAATCAAATTTTGTAATCTGAATGAAACTGTCATATTACCACTCCGAATGATGATACGTCGAGTGTGGAAGGAGTTTTTCTTAATTTGTTAAAATTGATTTATTTTGGACCAATATAACACAATGCGGAAAGTTTACAACGATCCGCTGATAACAACTGATTCGGCCGGTGGAATAACTCAGTACAGTATTAAAAACTTTAATCGCCTAATGCTTTTATGCATTCACCCGAAGGAATGAAGATAAATATGTTTCGATACGATAATAATGTAATGTTTAGTCAACCGATATGCCGACATTCTCAGCAGCTTCTCTAATTGTGATTCGACGATTCTCCATAACAATTTTCTTCACTTTCTCAATATGTTCATCGGTTGTTGAGGTACTGGGGCGTCCAGAGCGAGCGTATTCATTCACATCTTCTCGACATTCTGTGAAAAGCTTGTACCACTTGTAAACATTTTATTGACCCACAATACTCCCACCGCATGCCACTGTCAACATTTCAAGTGTTTTTGAGCACTTAATTCCATTTTTTACACAAAATTTGATGCAACTTCATTGATCCATTTTTTTCGATAGCAGAAAATCGCCGAACACACAAAACGCTTGTCTTAGTTATGCCTCTCACAAACAAACTAAACATGCTGTATAGATGAAACCGTCAACATATCTTCGAGACGAGTGTACCAACACAAAAAAACAAAATAATAATCGAAAGTCGAATGGACGTAGACCGCGAAATTTGAAAATTTATCTTATTTTTTGAACAAACTTCGTATACAAAATAGATCAATTTTGGAAAAATGAATGGTTTTAGGCGAAATATATATAATAAATATTATACTACTCTTGTTTTGCATTAATTCAGGACAATTGTTGATAAGAACATAACGATTTTTCACGCCTTTTCTGGCACTCCGCACATTTTTTTTCTTCACTGACTGTTTGCATACTTCACGCTCACTTAAGCTAAGCATCTCAGTCTTCCTTAAACTTTATAATTATCGTGACATGATAACCATAGGGTGTTTCGTTGACAAACTGACCGCATATAATCTTTCCGTCCCACAGGTCTTACGGTGCGTGTGAAACTCTTTTGTGCACGTAAACGAATTTCAACAGATATCTCTGTCTTTCGTTGCAAAGATTAATTTTGGTTGTTGCACTGCAGAATTAAATGCAACATCTGCAGTAACCAGAAATGCTGTTAACGACGAATGACATGTGAAAAAAAGTAAAAGTCTCCACTTCTTTTTTTGTTGATAAAATGCGGTTAGACAAGTGAAGATTTTTCCCCCTCGTTTTTTTTTTGCGGCAACATGCCACACATACGATATAGTTGCAGTGGATACAGCAGCACCTACACGTTAATTACAATAATTAAAATTGATATTGAATGAGTGTGTTGCTGTGGGTGGGAGAGGACAGGGAGCTGGCTTCCATGCTTAAAAGGACGACACTTACTCGCTCAAAATAGAAGTGAAGTGATGTGTACAATGACATTATGTTGTCAACGAGCGAGCAAAGTGGTTTTATGGCAAAAACGAACTGAAGTTGCAACTATAATGTGACAATGTACAGAAATGGTTGATATGCACACACGATCTACTCAAAAGTTGTATTCGTATACGTGAGATTGGGGCAACTCAAATGAATGTTTATATTAATGTGTGCAGCTTAAATATCTGTCGGGTGATAAATAAATGACCTTATTTGATTTCAAAGGAATGAAGTACTCTTAAGCGTTTTCACAGGCTTGCTTCAGGCACTTTAAAGAGGGAGATGCATTGCAAAAGGTATTGAAATGTACCCATGATAAGCGTTAGCTCTTAAATAATATACGTAAATTTAAAAATTTAATTTTAATTTAGTTTAATTTAAATAGTTCCCAAAATTATAAGTAAACCGTGATTTTTTTAATCGTAATTTTTTTAAAAATCCAATAAAACACTCAAATTTGTACCATATATTAAAATTTTTTATTGGAATCGATAAATTGGTCTTTGCCATTTAATTTTTAAAGATAATTTCAAGTTAATGTTGTCCGCGGCTCCGTCTCAAAATGTTCACTCGGAAGGTCCAATTCTTCGTCACTTTTTCGAGCATTTCGGCCTGTATTCCACGAATAATGCGTGTTATGTTATCCTGCAAGGCTTCAATAGTGTTCGGCTTGTCGACTTAGACTAACAACTTGACATAACCCCATAAGAAATAATCAAGAGGCATTAAATCGCAACATCTTGGGGCCAACTCATAGGAGATCGTTGATAAGTTGCTCACCAAATTCATCCCTCAATATATCCATTGTTTCACGACCAGTGTGGCATGTTGCATCGTCCTGATGAAACCAAATGTCAACCAAGTTCAACTCAGCCAATTGGGGCAAAAAAAAAATCGCGTATCGTGGCTCGATATCGTTCGCCGTTGACGGTAACGTTTCTCCCACGGTCGTCTTTGAAGAAAAATGGACCGATGATGCCACCAGCCCATAAACAACACCAGGCTGACGTTTCGTCGGGATGCATCGGTAATTCATGTATGGCATGTGGCTGTCCATCACTACAGATGCGACAGGTTTGCTTTTGTACGTATCCATTGAGTAAGAAATAAGCCTCATCGCTGAACACAATTTTTCGATAAAACAACGGATTTTCATTGAGCTTTTGTAAGGCAAATTCACCAAAAATTAGACGTTGTGGTAGGTCATTTGTCATTCTATGATGAAATGGCTGTACACTTTTCACTTTGACAGATGACGTTTAGACGCCATTACCAACCAGTGCTGCCAACCTGAAAAACTCAGATCTTAAAAAATCACCCTATATTTCCGACTATACAACGGATTGATTGATAGCGTCAATTTTTTTAGTTTGGGCTCTGAAGCAGTTATTCCAAAGCTTGATGACTGGTTTGCATGCTGGAAATGAGCTGTTCTTCTGTATCGTCCGAAATCTCTTAACTAGTCGAACTTCATCGCGTTTTATATTAAAACGGTCATGTAAAATCGTGCGATTTGATTCACATGGTACAAGAAGTTCAGCAGCTTTCTGTCTCAAACTTACATGATGATTTTCAGTCACCATTTCCTTCATTTCATCAATGCTAAGTTGAAGATGTTAATAGCCTACCAGAGTGAGGAAAATATTCCAGGACATCGCAAATGCACTTGAATGCATTTGCTTTTTAATAAAATCAACTCACAGTACAACTTCTGTAACATTTTCTGCTATTCGTCATACAAAATTTCATTTGCAACAGAAAATTTGAGACAAATTCCTCATTCGATATTTTTATCCGTCTGTAAAAATCACAAAACACGCTTAAGATGAACTGACGAAATCGAGCACCGTTAACTAAACTAGATAACAGATCAGAATCAAACTCGGCGTCAGTATAGAACACAACTCAACGTCAACTTAACGACAAAAATAATTTTGACTATTTCTTTAATGTATTTCATAGACTTATCGAGTCGCAGACCATTAGATTGACTTTTACATTAAAATTTAAATATTGAAAGAATACACTAAAGGTCCATTAAATCTAACTCAAAAATTTTGCCTCTGTTTGTTGATGATACAGGGTGGCGCAATAGAACGCGCATATTTAAAAAATAAATACAAAAGGTATGGTTAAAATAAATCTACGGCATTGTAGAGTAATAAATGCAGTTTATTTTTTAAAAATAACATCATCTACATGGTGACCCTCTCCACGACGGCACTCCTCTAACCGCAAACGAAAATTATTGAAAACTTTCTTCAGTAATACTGGTGTAATGGCTGCCATTTCACCACGGATATTCTCCTTGAACTGAACGATGTTTCTTGGATTATTACTGTAGACTTTCTGTTTGAGGTATCCCCACAAAAAAAGTCAAGAGGCGTCAAGTCTGGACTACGTGGGGGCCATGGGATATCACCTCTTTTCGAAATCAGTCTGCCAGGGAACACCTGTTTCACCACCGCCATGGAGTCATTTGATGTGTGACAGGTAGCTCTATCTTGTTGGAATCAAGTTCTGGAATTCACTATTCTTGAACTTTCAATTTCTGGAGCCAAAAATGCGCCCAACATCTCAACATAGCGTTCCGTATTAACCGTGACGTATTGGCCCCGCACATTTTCGAAAAAAAAGGACCAATTATTCCTCTGCCAGAGATTGCTGCCCATAATGTCACTTTAGGACTATGCAATGGTTTCTGGTGTTTGATTTTAGGATTTTCACTGTTCCAATAACGACAATTTTGACGGTTTACGAACCCATTCATAAGGAAATGAGCCTCGTCCGAGAAAAGGATATTGTCAAAATTGGAAAATCGATTAAGCATTTCATTAGCAAATGCGAGCCTTGCTATGAAGTCAGACTCTTTCAATTCTTGTGTTAATTGCAGCTTATGTGGATGCAGTTTAAGATCCAATGTTAAAATTTGTTGCAAACTTTGTCGCGTTAATTGTAAGACAGACGATCTCTTGCGAGTCGACATTTGTGGATTTCCTCGTACTGACTCCATAACTCTCTCAACATTGTCTTCGGTCCTAGATGTTCTTGGGTGATCATTTGCTTGTGGTTTAAATGTTGAACCGGTCTCTTCAAAACGCTTTACCCACATTTTAGTTAAATTAGCACTCGGAGCTTCACTAATTCGAAGTAGTCCACATTCAGCACAATATAGTCGCCTAGTAGCAATATATGAACGAGAGTTCTCGTAAAATGCGCGCACGCAAAATGCGCGACGCTTCCCGTCGAAGTGATTCATAGCGACTAAAACTCCATGAGCCAGCCAATCCAATAATGTAGGCGCCCCCGGCCGCGCCTTTTCTACACCGCAAAAAAAGATGATGCAATATACACGTTCTATTGCGCCACCCTGTATAACGGATTTTTTAAACCTCAAATTTTTTTATTTGTTTTTGGATTTAAAGAACTTTTGAAAAGAAGTTTTTCAATTAAACGGTATTTGTAGAAGGTTTCCATTATCCAAGGAAATAAAATGTGTTTGTGTGCTCAAAATGCAACTGATGTATGTATGTGTAATGAAACACATGGGTTTCTCGGGAAGATTGATAGTGTGTATTTTATTCTGTCATCGAAATGATACGAACAATATTATAAAAAGAATTTACAGAAAAAAACGTCAATTCCTGTACGGCCATGAGTTGCAAGTCAAAAAATTGGCTGTAGCAAATTTTATAATAATTTTTCTCTTTGTATTTTTGACAAATTAATTTAATGACATCTGTATGTTGCTGAGAAAATACTAGCATACAAAGTTACACTCTTCCCAACCATATACGCACACATAGCACCCAAATGACCAACAACCACATCCAAATAACGGCCTCGAATAGTGTGTATGGCTGCCTTATCGTCATAGCCGTTGAATTCCGTTGCAATGGATCATTACGGAAGTATTGCAATGGTATTCATACATAAACATACATATTTATATACACACACATATATGTATACATATGTGTGGTCGTCATTGTCATGCTATAACCCTTTAGGAGAAGCGCACAAAAAAGAACGAGGGTGGAATGGCATGACAAAATGTTGAAAAACGAAATATAACCGTCATATGCAATATGTTGCCAATTGGCCAAATATATCTGTGTGAATGTTTGTTTTGTTGTATAATTTTTGCCTTTTTTGGCATTAAAAGGTAATCATCGGTAAAACAAAAAATTATGTTGTCAGTAGTCCTGGTACAACATATACTCGTCGTACTGCAAAACCCCATTGGAAACGCTGGGAAAGTTTCTCTGCCGTAAATGCAAATCTATATATTTACATCTCTGTAAAAACTGTAATAACTTAATGAAAAGCATTTCGTAAATATTTAATATTTCTCCTAAGTGGTCAAAGCAAAAAAACAACAACAACAACAAGGGTTGCAAGAGCATGTAAAGTTGGTAATCCTAAAAAAGGTTACGTTGTAAAGGTGACAACGACGATGTACGAGTACATATTAACATTAAATCTTCTTTCCTGAGCACCAGCAAAAATATGATATTTATCGAATCTATCTTTAAACTGAATCACAGATCTGGAAGCGGTAACATGTTGTCCCTTTCCATTTGCTTTAGACAGAGGCTAATGTATGTAATTGAAGTCCGATGTAATTGAAATTCACTTGCATGCCATGAATGGGAAGGCTAAAGTAGGGCCTCTCACTTTCAGTGGGATTGCAGGTATTTTATTTGTGGACTTATTTAACGACAATTCCAGACCTCAGGTCGAAAAGTTTCTACTGGAATTTATTACTCGTCCACTCGAGGTGTTTGTCAGACATATCGAGGTTACTGCCACTTAGAAAGGTCGGTGTTCGTATAGGGTTTAGAACCCACAATTGTATACTCGGTAATCGCGTGGACTAATTATCATGCCCAGAACTTAAAGCCGATACAAGCTCATAGGCGGCGGCGGGGCCAGTGTTTTTAAGCAACAGCGGCGGCTGGAGCCAGTAATGATCGGCGGCGCCTTAAAGGCTGATTACATTTATTATTATATAAAAATATTTGGCTTGAGATGCAGCTCCATATGATGCTTATTGGCATAATGATTTCTAAACTAAATGTTCAGTCGGTTCACCATACGTCACTTCTCATGACGTAGAATTCCTTCAACGCTATCATAACTTCCTCCCACCCCTTCTCTGAACTGTTTACTATTGTTTATTTGCGTTCTCATTCTAGTCGTGTGTGGTTATAGCGTTAAAAAAAGAAAAATTAAAAAGTGGAAAAAATGAGCGAAAAAGAGCATTTTAGGCATATTATGCTGTTATTTCCGAAATGGAGAACCGACTCCTGAAAGCCTGTTTATGAAGAAAATGGATCAAATGAAGGAACTGACCAGAAATGGTTTAAAAGATTTTCTAAGGACGACTTCTCCGTAACGGCCGCTCCCAGATCAGGACGACTAGGACCAGGACGTTTGTTTCCGAGGAGGTGAGAGATTTTACTATTGTTAATCCCCGCGCAACAGTTAGGGGAATAGATGAAATTATGCAAAAAATCAGTCTCAATCGTTCATAGGGTCATAAAAGAGCTCGGATTTGTGACCAAATCCTCAATCTCTCACTCAGGCAAACCGCCTGAATCGCGTTGATGTTTGCGATAACCTAAGAATAAGAAATAACAAGGCACAATTTATGAAGAACCTCATCACAGGTGATGAAAAACAACAATGTATCGCGGAAAAGATCATGGGGGAAACCTAATGAACCCCCTCAGTCCAACTCTAAAGCGGGCCTTCACCTCAGGAAGGTAATGTTGTCGAATTGATGGCATTTCAAAGATGTACTATTTTGAGCTTCTTCCAAAAAATCAAACGATTAATACTATATCACACAACTAGATAAATTGTAGGTGACATTGGAAGAAACACGGGCGAGGCTCATCAATTGGGGAGACGTCATCTTCCATCATGACAACGTCTGCCCTAACACTGGGTTGCAGACCGGCCAGAAATTGTCAGAGCTTGAGTGGGAAGTTTTACCTCACCCACTGTAATCCCCGTCCGTCTATATCTTATTTCGCAGTCTGAACAACCACATGAAGGATTTGAATTTCCATAACATAGTTCTGTGAATGAAAACGGACGGCATTGTCCCGTCCTTTCTGACATAGTTCTTACAAATACCCGGGCGTATCTTTTAGTCAATGCATATTTTTTTTGTCAATGAAATTCTTATATAACAAATGTCAGTTAATATTGGCTCTTGTACCTCCCACACAAATTGTAATTATAAGGCTAAAACATATTGATAAATAATGTTTGATGATAACTGGAAAGACATCAAACAATTAACCATACCCAGTACCAATATGTCAGATTTAACTTTCTTATTTCTAGTTTCATATCTACCAAGCATTTGTACATAATTCAATAAAATTTTACACGAAACATACAGTTTGATAAACTTGCTTCTAAAATTGCGAATAAAAGGAAATCATCGATATATCGAAATTAAATTTGTCCCCTGTGATCACCTATAATCTGCAGTGAACAAATTTCTGGTCAATTTTGTTACAATGCAATGAATGTTTAGGAGAATTGGAAGAAATCGCCCCAATAACCAAGCACTTTTTAGCACCCCTATATAAATTTCATAATCTGAGAGAGCTAAAGGACATACCAAAAAGTGAATATTAGAACTGCCTCGAGGATTGGAAAAAACGCTGGGCAAGTGTATTATATCTGAGAGGGACTACTTTGAAGGAGATAAAACAGAAATTGATCAATAAATAAATATTTTTTGAGGAAAATGAAAATTCACCTTTTTTTGTCTTTGAACACACCTCGTAAATTTCATAACCTAACTTATATATTTCCATAGAAATATTTCATTTTCACAAAATTCAGTACAATTTAGCAAGCATTTGGTGTCTAGTACCGTAGATTCTAAGATTGTGAAAATCACTGGTTCTTCTAAAATTTTTAAGTGAAAAATTGAAGAAAGTCATAACTTTGCTCCTTTCGCTGTACGTTAAATCGATAAGTCAGTCCACCTGAATGAAATTCCTGTAGTTGCTACTAATAAATTTTAAAACTAATGACTGTTTAGTCACCGTTACACTATAAAGAATAGAACACCCAGTTATTAATTCATTTTCATTTTAGTTACCTAAATATTAAGAATTCTATTCGGTAGTGACATTGAAGTAAATTTCCACCTGGGCTAACAATTAGCACACAACATATACATGTAAGTCATCATCGTTTACCATCATATCAACATTATGAACATCATTATCCATCCATCCTATCGAGGAGCAGTGAAAATAAAAAAAAAGATATAACGAACAGTGCGAAACATTTACTGACATCGGTCGGAATATTCATTTATTTTTACATAAGCATCAGAATAACAAACAACGGCACAACCAGTGAAAGTGGCAACAAAAATGATGCGTTAATGGTTGAAAATCTGTTGCAACGGGAGTAAAAAGTACGGATTTTTTCCGACATTTTCTTTTCCAATATTTTATTTTATGCCCATTTGTGGTGACACAATATGTGAATAATTTAATTAGTCTTTCCGCTATACACATGTACTCGTATGTATATGTATGTATGTTCGAAGGCGAGTTCATATACCATACGATATGCAAACGTACTCGTATGTACGAGTATGTATGTATGTACACATTGGGAAAAAGACCTGTTAATTTGTTAAATATAAAATAAAATAACGGTGGGTGTCAACCGTCTCCAATGGCCGTGATAATCATGTTGGTAGAGAAGAGATGGATCTGCTTGCCCTCGTTGATGGCATTAAAATTTCACATCAAAAAATAAGGACACAAGTCCAAAATAAATATATTGTACATATGAGCTATTTCATGGTACCATATGTGCGGTATTCGCTAGAAGAGCGAACGCAGAGATTTTCAGATGGATACGAACGAGTATGTTGTAGCATTTAATATGTCATTTTGATTTGTAATGGATTTGGGTAAAAGTTGCAAGGTATAATTCTCCTCGACAAGTGACACATTGAAAACAATTAAAATAATATATGGTATTACGCTGATGTGTGGACAACTAATTGCTTTCGGTGATGATTTTGGTTTTAGTGTCCACTAACACTCGCCGTAAAAATTGTGTGGTGGCCTCAAAACTCTATGAGTTATGGCAAAAACTGAAAATTTTCGTACATTAATGCAAACTTGCATTTAATATGCAGCTAAAGAGACAATAAAAGAATCAACCAAACAAAAAATGGTGATTGATATCACGAATAAATGAGTTCATTTTATGCTGTTTGTTTAACAGCATTTAATTTCAATTAACGAATGCAAGCATAAAAAATGCATTGATTTTATGCAGAAATATGTGTGTTGAAAACCTAATAGCCAAAAAAATCTGCTGCACTGAACTAAAAAATTATGTTGCCAAGCTATAACAATATTACACTGTTGATGTTTATAACTATATCAATTACAACATTGCACAGTAATCTTTGTGCCTATATAGAGGGTGGGTTCAAACATGAGAAGTTGCATTAGGCAAATGAAAATGTGCACACTAAAAATGTCACAAAGGCATGATAACAAAAGAAATGCGACAAACATTAAATTGCGATGTCCTTCAGTGTATTCCGCGCCGTATGCAGACATATATTTAATACCGTTATGCCGTTGAATATTCGATCCACAGTATTTATTTAGTAATATTGAATTCCAATTACAATTTGCAATGATGACAAATGAAAAATGACAGATGAAAAATGAAAAAGTAAATAAAACAATAAATAAAATAATAATAAACAAATAGCCGGCGACATCGGATAAGATAATGACAATGTAACAGTAACACATTTGAATTATACAGGGTGGGCCATAAGGGTGTTGGCGGTTTAAATATTCAATTAAAAAAAAAACTACGAAACATAAAAAAATATAATTGTATTTTTAAAAAGTAGAAGCATGGGAATTTTTAAGACTTAAAAATAATGTTGTCCAAATGGCTTCCCTCGGCTGCTTGACACTCTTGGAACCGAAGTCGCAAATTTTGGAAAACTCGTTGAAAAGTTGTTCTCGGTATTTTGTTACTTTCCTGAATGATGTTCCTCTTCAACTGCTCTAAATTGGTCGGATTATTCTCGTATACTACCGATTTGAGTTAGCCCCATGGAAAATAATCGCATAGAGAGAGGTCGGGGCTACGTGGGGGCCATTCAATATCCCCCCTTTTCCAGGAAAAACATTTTTCAGCAGCTCTATGGATACCCTAGCCGTATGACATGTGGCCCCATCCTGTTGAAACCACATCCTCGAGGTATTGCCTTGAAGTTCTTGCAAAGCTGGCACCAAAAAGTCTGCTAGCATGTTGCAATAATTGTTCGCTCTAACCGTCATCGCATGCCCTCTTTCGTCCTCAAAAAAGTTATCCCAGCCCACACGACAAACTTAGGGCTGTGAAGTGGACGTTCATGCAAGCGTCGGGGATTAGTCTCGGACCAGAACCGACGATTTTGCTTGTTCACATGGCCATTAAGGTGAAAATTGGCCTCATCACTAAAAATATCGTTGTTGAAATTGTTGAACCGCTCTAGCATCAAATTGACAAAGTTAAGTAGGTTATTGGCATCATCGGGTTTTAATTCTTGGACTATCTGAATCTTATAAGCCTTCAAATGCAAATCACGTTTCAAAATTCGTCGTAAAGTTGTTCTTTTGACATCCAAAGACTGACTTCTCTTACGTGTTGACTGTTGCGGATTTCGCTGAACTAAAACACGAACACGCTCCACAATGTCGGCTGATCTTGCAGAAACTGGGCGACCACGAACCGTAATTGGTACTGTTGAGCCGGTTGTTTCGAACATTCTGATCCATTTTCGTATCACATTGGCGCTTGGAACTTCACTTAAATCGTGTAAACCGTGTTCATGCCGATACAAACGTCGTGCAGTAATCACTGATTTATTGTTTTCGTAATACGATCGGACACAAAATGCACGCTGCACTACGGCTCCAATGCGACTAAATTTCCAGGAAGCGGTGCAGCGAACAACATATCCCCCCGCCATCCCGCGCCGCGCGTTACCGAGAAATTGAAGAATTAAATCGCCAACACTCATATGGCCCACCCGTATGTGTATATACGCTATATTAAAACATAATGTAAACCATAAATTTTAACACATGTTAATTTAATGGATCGATAAATTTTCAAATCTGAAATGAAGAGATAATTCGACGTGTCAAGAGCCATCACTATTAAAAATCGACCATACTGGTCCATATTTTAATTTGACCCCAACAGAAATGAACCGAGATTAGTCAGCTTCTAAAAAACTTCATCTGCTTTCTTTCATAAGAATCGAAGACAGAATTCCATCGCTTTGTGCTATAGGATACGAAAAATATTCTCTATGATTTATTATTGCTGTTAAGATGCAAGAAAACCAACTATAAGAATATTTCGGCATGTTTTTAAACCGATTATTTTTTTTTTTTTTTTTTTTTTTTGTTGTTGTTTTGTTTTGTCACACGTAATGTGCGGAAAATTTGTATTTAAATCGAGATCACACACATCCACATGATGGAATTTCAATTTAATCACGATCAGAGATTTCCTCATAATTCATATAGAGCCTTCAGTGGCGACAAAGCGAAATATGATACCAAACTCCGTAAATGAAATGGTCGCCAGTCATTACATTGTAGTTGGCCTAGAAAAATACAAATAACATCGTTAATACTTTTACATCTGTACATACCCAGCGAAAAAAGTGGAAGCCCTTCAAAACTAACCGAATTGTAATCACTTCTAAGGATGCAATCAAAGCATATTTACTGTTTCCAACGAAGAACTATTGAACTACTTCCAAAACTACCGAAATGAAATACTTAAAAGCATTGGTTCGATTCCCATTAATAATTCCTAACAATTCAAGTAAAACATCTTAGTATGAAATATTCTAAAATCTTTTTCCTGACGGTCACAATACGCATCAAAGACGTAGTTTTTGATAGTCGACTTAAAGAAGCTCCATTTAAATTTTTTGAGAAAACGTTGGTTTATCTTCTCATAAATGATCTCGGTCATCAAGATTAAGTTTGTCATGACATGTACAAATATAAAAACTGTAAATATTCGGAAATCATCAGATCAAATGAAAGATATACTTTCCTTATCGTCCTAAAAATAAAAAATAAAAATATTGAAGTTAATGATAGAGGGCGTATAAGCTTTGATCATACGGAATATTAGATAATTTTCTACTTCTGTACCTGTTTACTGATTTTTTACGGAATTTGCGGGCAGATTTGCTAATAAAAATAACAGTTAAAAGGAAACTTTCTCAAAAGCAATTTTACTGTCATTTTTCATATTAAGTGAAGTGATTTTTATCACTGGAAAGCTTTCTGACCACATAATATGAAGAAGCATTTTCAGGAACTAAAAAAAATTCTTTTGGATAATGAAAAACTTAATCCAAATACTTCAAGTTTCATTACATCTGCAGCACTCATGAATACGTAGAGAAGAGGCATCATAAAATAGTGTTTCCCTGCTATGACAACCCTATGTTAACTTCCTTGGTGATTACGCAATTGTTCACCACTTCCTCAATACAAAATGTGATGAATGTTTGTTTCCTTGGATGAATTTATTTTGCTGGGTAAATAATATCACATCTCATAAATCCTATAAGCTTTTTACAACCTACATGAACAAATATATCTAAATTGACAAATTTCGATGTGTGATTAAAGGTATTTATGTGCCTAATTGCAATCGACAATTTATTGCGGTAAAATCGGTGAATGTTTGCGCGTCAAATTCACTCATTACCAAAAAGTTAGTTAGTGGTACACAAGCTATGTGTCGGTTTCGCGTGTGCATGAACGTCTGCGGCTTAGTGTACGATCTGTACAATAAGAGCGTTTCACTGTCAGGTAGAGAGCATTTCTGAAAAGTCCTTACAAGCAACAACATTGAACGAGAATGTGTATATCTTATACATTTGATTATCTTATTGACTGACTATTTTATAGGGAAAATTAGAAAGCTGTTTTTTTTGGGAAAGAAAATGAGCATTATACAATCTGCCGAATAAAGTAACAGGAAATGGTTAGAAAAACATAATATTTATTATTCATTACATTCTATTGTATCGTCTTCAAGGCAGGCCCCTTCGGAAATAATAGACTTATAACGGCGAATAATTCAATCATCATTACATTTTTCAAACCGATTTTCCATAGAATACTAGTTTTCGGAACGAATTATGTTTTATTTCTTTTGGATACCTTGAAGTAGCAGAGTCCATGGGGGTTTAACGTGAGTCTTGCCGTGAAGGCCTTACATACGTTGTGCGACACACTGGGCATGTTACAGTGCGATTGCCAACGCCCCCCTGGGATAGTCAAGTTAGGCTCGGACTATTTAGGATTAGAGGCTGACAATTTTGGTGCTACCGCAATTGCAGGCTCTTCCTTCCAGCCAGAAGGTACTGAATTTATTACGCTAGTATGAAACATAACCTTGGAGTAGCAATTCGAGTTTTGGAAAGAGTAAAATATCAGCCGGGGTCACATCAGATGAATTCAGTAGTTGATCTATGATGTTTATTGCATTTTTGGCCAGAATTTCGATCACAATGGTTGCTTTTCCATAAAATGCGTTATCGTTATGCGAAATCCGTCAGTTTTCATCCATAAATCTGGCCTTTTTGACTAATTTTTTCAAACGCCTTCATTTACTGCCTGACCTTCTGGTAATAGTTTCGAGCGCACAACATCGCAATAATCAAAGAAAATATCCAAAACAATCTCGACTTTTAATTCAATATCAATCTTATTGCAATTCTCGTTTTAGCAATTCAGCACACGTAATTCTATTTACAGTGCAAAATATAAGACTAATTCTTTGTTCAATATTTTTATTGTAAAAATTTCAATACTGTATAGAAAATAAATGATAGATCCAGCCCAGGCTCGGCGAAAAAAAAATCTAGACAATCCCTTTATAAGCGGGGTTTTTAAATAATGATTTCTACGTTATTTTTTGGCAAAATGTAAATTATGATATTTAAAAGTTTTTTTTCGAAGAATCTATGAAAACTCATTTTCTAGACTTTGAACACCTTGTTGAAGATCTCACACGAAGGTTATCAAAAAATGGCGATTACTTTGTTAGAGCTCATTCATTCACATGTAATGTACGGAAATTTTGTTTTTAAATTGGGATCACGCACATCCTATTTACTATCAGTTAGTAGTAATTTTGCGGAAGATCATTGCAAGGAGAAAAAATACGGCACTGATTACAACATGATATTATAAAAATTGCAATTTTCCACCACATTTTGTTTGCTAGATTTTATCTCGCATTTTTATGAGCCAATTATTCTTTCAAATTGATAAGTGAGTACCAGTCGCCCTCGTCTACCAAGAACTGCGGTTAGAGAATGCACGGAACATTTGCTAAATTTTAATCCTCCATTTCCCAGAAATCGAAAATTTAAATAAAATGTAAATGAAATACAAATACTGGTGTAATACAGAATACTGCAAATTTGTAATGATAGAATACCATTTTTTAAAGACATAAGAAAAACAGGAAACAAATTTCATTAACTTTTTTAACTCTCGGAAAAAAATTATTTTTGCGAGATTCTTTTTTAGCAGAAAATTTCGGCAAGTGCGATCTTAAAACTCAGTTATGGTACTGCAGACCACTTTTATTCTTAGAACTAAATTTATTAATCGCATGCCGTCTCTAACAAGTTCGACTGAATTCAATGCAAGTGTTTGAAAAAAAAAGAACATTTGAGGCCATTTTCTCAAATTTTACCAAGAATAATAGAGCAAAATAATGATCAAAAAATTCAGACCGCACCAGAACATGTATTAGGAGTTACGGAAAAGAAATTTGAATTTCGGAAAATCGTCCAATTATTTGGAAGGAACCAGAAACGGCAATGCAGTCCATTTTTACACTTAGACAACACCTTGACAACGCCTCAATGTGCACTAAATTTGCTTAAATTTAGTATAACTGTATAGAAAATACGAATTGAAGACAACCCAAAGCATAATTTTCCCTTTTCCCTCCGAAAAGAATCCCGACGAGACCAATATACTTTGAAAGCAACACCATATAAACTCAAAATTATGTTAAATATCTTGGGGTGATTTTAGATAAAACAAAACTCTCCTTCCAGAAACATATTCAATTATCTAGCGAGACGGAACTGCGTTTATTTAGGGCATTATGGCCGTTTTTAAAAATAAAAATCTTATTTACAAGTGTGTTATAACGCCTATAATGTCTTTCACTTTACCTAAATGACACAACGCGGCAAAGAGCCATTTACGAAAAATTCGAATTATTCAAAACAAATGCTTAAAAATGATTTTCAACAAACTTTGGAGGTACCACACTTCTGTGCTACATTAGGAAACAGAATACGAACTTTTTAACAATTGTTTTAAAAGAATAAATGATAAATATTTTAATACGATTATCTATTCTCCTTTTTCCGTAATAAAGGAATGTAACGATTTATAAATAACTTAATAAAGGGAATTTATCAAACTGAAAATTTGTGTCTATAAGTGGTCATCTTCGTAGATAATCATTCTATGAACAATAATTTTCTATTAATGTTTGGCTTTACTATTTATTTTTGTTTTGCAAATGACGGTTTTTAACCTTTTTATCTTTCAAATCGATTGTAACTCCATTCAATTAATTCACTTTCATGTAATAATAAGATTTAGTTGTTGCAATATATTGGAAAAAACTCAAAAACTGTACATAGTTACCTATTTTTTAGATTTAAGTTATTGTTGAATTAATAAATAAATGAAAAAACTACAAATTGAAGAATACATAGGTTAAATCGATCATATGTGTGGGCGCTGCCAGAAAAGGCGTAGTCAACCTATCGACTTAGCAAAATATAAGTCTGTACCAAGTTTTATGAAGTTTCATGAACATGTACAGCGGTTATCGTGGTGTCTGCCAACCAGCCAGCCAAGCGGACAGATAAGCATCGCTCAATTTACTTAAAAAGTCATGAAATACATTTGGTCAAAAGATAGCTAGTATACGAGTATTACACACTTCTTTCTGGAAGTTACGTTACATGATAAAAAAAAAAAAATATTTTCCGATATTGTTTATATATTGTTTATATGCATAAGGAAAAAAAAATTATATTTTCCTACACTCTATTCTACGATCCGTCTAGGATCGAACCTCGAATTTCGATTAAAAGAAATTAATTAATTTTGATGGCTATACTGCAAAATTGTTATGTCCGTAATCGTTATAACTAATCGTAGTACCTATTTTTTCAAACTTAATTTCCCTTTCCAGCGATATTCAATAGCTTCTGCACCCTGTTTACTCGTATAGTTAGAACTATCAAACTTCTCAAAATAGCCAGACTCCACCTCTCCATTGTTGGCAAATATTTTACCACCGAACCATTTTTTCAAAATTGGAAATAGAAAATAGTTTGAGGGAACTAAATCTGGCGAATATGGTGCATGATGAAGCAATTCGAACTTTAATTCAATAAGTTTGGCCATCGCAATATTGGAAATGTAAACTGCGGCATTGTCTTGATGAAGCAACACTATCTTTCTTCTGCCTGTTCCTTTATCTCATTTGTGAGGTAGTGGACCTATGTTTTTTCCATGTTTATAAATCGACGTAAGAATTCAGCTTTGCTGCAGTAAAATATCGACAAATACTCTACTGAAACATCTTGCGCACAGCTTTCTCATCTTCAAATCTTTGGTCATTATACAATGTGCTGGAATGCCTATCAGCCGGCGGTCATTCAATATCATTTTGTAGATTTTCTTAACCGTGTCTGGCGAGGACAACTTAATTGGTCGACCACTACGGTGTTCGTCTTCGCAGCTTGTACGGCCTCGTTTAAACTCTGCTACCCAATATTTTGCAGTCGTAAACAAAGGAACAGACCCCCCCAGAGTAGAATCTAGCTCGGCTTTAATATTGGTTGGACTGAGACTTTTCCAATGGAAATATTAAATTACATATCGATTAACAATATGTTTACAAATTCACTGAAATCGTTAATTTTTGATGAGTCAAATAAAAATACTAAATATGAGATACTAAACAACGTGGCGCCTTGTGATTTAAAACATGTTTTTTTATAAGGTTGTCACTTTTC
The DNA here is from genome assembly GCA_019455685.1 of Philornis downsi. NCBI lineage: Eukaryota > Metazoa > Arthropoda > Insecta > Diptera > Muscidae > Philornis > Philornis downsi. The sequence goes on along the minus strand of JAHXMU010000031.1, from coordinate 737,673 downwards.
ACCAAAATAATTTTTTTCAAACTACTGGCAGTATCTATACGTCAGGTTGACTAGTTGTGGAACCGCCCTCGTAATTCGTATAAACTAGATTATGATCGTAATCGCTCTAATTCTGGTGCCTTCAATACTAAATGGTGGCATTTTCATCTATAATTTAGCATTGATGAGGCCGATTCATCCAAAATTTGAATGGTATTAACATTTGGTTTCGCTTTTGTATACCAAGTGGCACCAATAAGCGAATGTGGACCCCAAATATATAAAAGTACAATCAAAAATTTGATTTTGCTGTATCTTTTATATTAAATTGCAACCCCGTTTAGTTTTCCAACAGGGGATTTTTTACTAGGATATGCATTTAATCTACGTGCCTGATTTTCTAGTGGTAGAAATAATCGAGGATTCGCTCAAGTCATTTTAATATACCGGCCAGCTTGAGAGTCTTTTTATGGATATCGAATCGCTTTGTTTTCTCAGACTGTATCATTGTATCCGCATTGCTACTACTAAAAATATCGCATCAATAACGGTGACAACATTTTCGCTGTCAATATATTGAACGGAGATCGGTCCCTGTGACCTGCTTCTGCTCTGTTTCGCTAGCTATGAAGAGCAATAATGATATATGAATTGCAGTCGTGTGCATATCAAGACTAATAAATCAATTGGCGGCTTTTATCCCTCATGGGATTATATTATCTGTGTTCGTGTGTGTTCAATTTAAATCTCTCATCGTCTTGCTATTGATATGCTCCCGGGTGATAAACGCCAAGGCACACACACACACACACACACACAACCAGCAACACAATAATCTGTGAGCACTTTCACACATTTGTCTTCTTAAACTGTTGTTTTGCCGCCATATGTTAAACGAGAATACAACCAAATTTGTGAAAGTATCTCGGAAGCATCTTAACGGGTTAAATGGCGCTAACGACTTACCATGTTCGCTAGCAACTTGTTATGTTTCTGCTCCGAAATTGTAACATGTTCAGCGGCAGACAGGCATCAAAGCGAACCACCATCTCAACGGGCGGCACCAGTATCGGTGGCCTCAATAGCCAGCCGCCAACATCATTTGTTTATTTAGACTAACATCAAATATTGTTGGTGTTTTAATTAATTAATTTTTAAAGCATGTTACAAACAGACTTTACATTTTCATGTGTGAGATTAAGGAGTGCAACCAATTGTTGAATGATTTTACTTGCATCGTGAGAAAAATTAATAGTCAATGAGGGCTCTCGTTATTACTTTCATGAATGGTTTTAGAGTTACAACTAACATCTGTTATTCATAAAAATCCATTAACAAACAAAAAAAAAAGTATTAGAAACCGTGTATGCCCTAATATAGGATGACTTTTTAATCGTAGTTTTTTTAAAATTCGAATAAAACACTCAAATTTGCATCATATATTAAATTTTTTATTGGAATCGATAAACTGGTCTTTGCCATTTAATTTTTAAAGATAATTTCATGTAAATGTTGTCCGCGGCTCCGTCTCAAAATGTCCATTCGGAAGGTCAAATTTTTCGTCACTTTTTCGAGCATTTCGGCCTGTATTCCACGAATAACGCGTATTATATTATCCTGCAAGGTTTCAACAGTCTTGGGCTTGTCCACGTAGACTAACAACTTGACATAACCCCACAAGAAATATTCCAACTCACAGGGCCAAATCGAGAGATAAGCCGCTCACCAAATTCATCCCTCAACATATCCATTGTTTCACGAGCAGTGTGGCATGTTGCACCGTCCTAGTGAAACCACATGTCAACAAAATTCAACTCAACCTATAGGGGCAAAAAAAAATTTTGCCACAGAGCACGAATTTTGATAATAAATTTTAACGATTTGCAATCGTTGCTCGTTTGTTAGCCTTTCCATGATGAAATGGCAGAGTATACTGTACACTTGTCAATTTGACAGATGACGTTTGGACGCCATTACCAACCAGTGCTGCCAGCCTGAAAAACTTAAATCTTTGTTCAACGAAGTTTTGTTGCAAGAAAATAAATAGGAATTTCAATCCACAAATTAAAGGTCAATTTATACTAAAGCAAAGTGAAAAATGTTAGAGAACACGTCGAAATTGAGAGAAAAATGTCACTATTTTCCTTTTGTACTCGTACACACACACATACATTTTTCATTTTCAGTATTTGTGTAAAATTATCGCAGACTTTGTAGACAACAAGCAATTTGCTGTTTCATTTGAGCAGAGTATCTCGTCGTTCAAAAGTATTCCGGCAGGAATACCTCAAGGATCAATTTTATCACCAATTTTGTACTTGATCTACCTATATACTTCGGATTTCAAAACTCCTACAGAAGTTGACATTGCTTATTATGCAGGCGATACGGCGTTAATTTCATTTAGCAAGTTAACAAACGCCCTTTTAAAGAAAATGCAAAATAATATTATGGCCTGCAACAAATACTTTAAAAAATGAAAATTAAGATCAACGTTCACAAAACCCAAAGCATAATTTTTCCTTTCAACAAATCTCCAAAAAAAAACCCCGACGAGACCAATATACGTATACTTTGAAGGTAACATCATAGAAACTCAAAATAATATTAAATATCTTGGGGTGATGTTGGATAAAAAAAAACTCTCCTTCCAGCAACATAATCAATTATCTTGCGAGATGGCACTGCGTTCATTTAGAGCATTATGACCATTTTTAAACAGACAATCGAGTCTAAGCCTTAAAAATAAGAATCTTATTTACAAGTGTATTATAAGGCCTATAATGTCTCTCGTTTCACCTATATAGCACAAAGCGGCTAAGACCCACTTACGAAAAATTAAAACTCTTCAAAACAAATGCTTAAGAATGATTTCAAAAATACATTGGAGGTACCACACTTCTGTGCTACATGAGGAAACAGGATACGAACTTTCTAACGATTGTTTTAAAAGAATAAATGATAAATATTTTAATAAGATTATCTATTCTCCTTTTTCTGTAATAAAAGAAATGTAACGATTTATAAATAACTTAATAAAGGGAATTTATCAAACTGAAAATTTGTATCTATAAGTGGTCATCTTCGCAGATAATCACTTTATGAACAATAATTTTCTCTTAATGTTTGGCTTTACTATTTATTTTTGTTCTGCAAATAAACTTTTTTACCTTCAAAATCGATTGTAACTCCATTCAATTAATTCAATTTGTTGTTGGAATATCTTGGAATAAATCTCAAAAGCTGTACATTTTTTAGATTTAAGTTATTGTTGGATTAATACCAAAAAAAAAGGAAATTGTAGTTATAATTGAAATTTGAGTTATAAAATTCCAAATATAATTACAATCTTCTTTTTTTAGTTCCACTTCTTTATGTTTATATATTCGAACAAAGTATATCTTCTGTTTCTTCACTTTCAACAAAACGAATAACACAGCTTTTTTCATTTGCGCCACTGCAGATTACCTGTCGCTTGCGATTTGTTCACTTCGTAAGAAGTCCTGCACGCAATTTTTATCTTTTTACATTTAGCTGCGCTTTGCCCTGTCACGTCGGTATGGATATACTTTATGGACGGCAAACGAGAGGAAAATAGCGGAAACCAATGTGCCTAAAAAATATGATTATTTCAACAATATTTTTTTAAATATTTTTTTGGAAAAGAGCATAAAGTCCTTTATTTTGTTCTTGTTGCTTGTCATCAATTTCAACAACATCAACAACTCCGTTTTATTAAAACTCAAAAATGCAAACTTAGCTATACCTCAAAAACTGTTCTACTTTTTTAACATCTAACTGCATATTCGGATTTAGCGGAAAATTTTACATAAGAAATGATAGTAAAATGCCGTTTTTTAACTTTTTCATTTAGTATTATTACTGCAAGTTATGCTTCCGACAGCGTACTTACTAAGTATTTGTATTGCTGTCGTTCCTTCTTTGTTAATGCTTATATTGATATCAAACGAAATTCCCATTGGCCAATGTTGCCATTATCTCTGTACTGAAAAATGCTAGTGTTGATAAGTGGAGAAAGAGATAACGGAAATAAAATAGAAAACATGTAATGTTGTTTGAAATGCATATTTTTGAGACCTACAGCACGATTCTTCTTATATATTTACCATTGTTCAATGAAATTTGATTCATTTTACACCAAATGCCAAACCTTTGTGCCAAAAAATTTCTAAAACATTAATTCTGTTTTGAGACAGTCGAAAATATCGCCAACGTTTCATTCAAACAATTCTGTAATAATTTCAAATACCAGAATCTCTGTTTGCGCATTTCGTTCGTAGTCAATATTGTCATATTGCAGAATTGATAAGTTATTGCTACCTTAAGGAACTCAAATAAGTTAGGGTTTTTTTTTTAAATGATCTAACTTAATTAACATCCAAGCTCTGTCCCCGGTTCAAATTTGAAAGTTCATGGCATTACAGAAAAAATGATATTGATACAAGCATATACATATATGTATATACAGGGTGTCTGTCGGGAAAATGCAAGCCCGCCGTTTTCAGTTTCAAAGAAGTTAGGTCAATTATTCCTCCTGACCAAATTGCACACCAGACAGTCACTTTTAATGGATGGCTGATAAATGATTTGAGAGTTTTCCAATGCCCAGAACCGACTCTTCTGTTTATTCACATATCCATTCAAATGAAAATGTCACTCATTATGAATTTTTAATGAAAATCGGGATTGTCATGGGCGAGCTGTAACATCCTATTGGCATATGTACGGCGGCGTAAATGGTCTTATGGAAGAAACTCTTGTGTCAATTGAATCTTAAATGGAAACAAATGCAAATCCTTGTGCAAAATTGTTGCGTCTTGTTGGCACGTTGTTTCTCCCAAAAATTTCACGCAACTTTCTTATCGACGATTGATTTTGATAAAATGTTTTAACGATTAAAACACGTTGGTTTATCGAATATTTCTCCATAATAAATTTGCCACGTCTCTACTTCACGACTGCCAAATATGGACTGCCAAGACTAATGTTTACCAAAATGGCGGAAAACCAAAGTAGTATACGTTCCCGACGGACACCCTGTGTATGTATGATTTGATATTATTGAAATATAAAAGGTGACTGATGAGCGCTGCTACTTTAAAAAAACTCAAATAAGGTGAGGGCTTTTTAATTAGTAATAACCGCCAAGCTCAATGAAGCATTGTGTTACGTGTCATTATTCATTATTGTCTGCAAAGTTGCCTTATTTGAAACCACTAATTATCTTGGTTTTGTCTTGTGAACTTCGAGTTTAGACAGGTAATTTGGAATTGGGTTATCTATGAGTCAGCAGTTAAAAACAAAAATCAAATTCCAGAAAATCTATCGAATTGTGTGGGAAGTACCAGAGAGGGTGTGACAATGGGGTCCATTGTCAATCTTAGGCATTATTATAGCAAACTCTTGTAGTATACTAGATGAGTGAATTTAGTGCCGCAAAATTAAAGATATGAACTAAGCAACATATGGATTAAACGCGTCATTTGTATGTAAGCTACTTGGGGGAGCCTGATTACTCGTCTGTTTTTTTCTAAATTAATCTAACATGACAAAGCTTTTCAATGGATAAAAACTTAGTTTGTAGCAATCGAAGCATTAGGAGATACAGGAGGAAAATTTCAATTACGGTGAAATTTTTGTGTAGAATCAGGAAACACAAGACGATTCCATTTACAATATCCCAAAAAATTTTGGACTATATCTAGTTTTAAAAAGTTTTATAAAGATTTGCGATCGAATTTACCAAGAACCCTGACAGACGGATACCTCTAAAATGTCATGAAACATCGTTAGTCAAAAGATACTGGTTGCTGTAAATTCGTCCCTCTGGGTGTTACATTGTAGCCGTATCAAATGGCACATACCTTCATTTCTTCAAATGGAAGTATAAAAATATATGTAAGGAATGAGTTTATTGAATGTAAATTTCTTGATAAAAAAGTTTTTATTCCTCTTATAGCTCACCCTATGCAACAAAAGTATGTATAAACGGAACAAAGTATAACATTTGAAAGCGAAATCCAAATTTGGATTATTCATTTTATTGGTGGGGATTCCTAAAGGTGAATCAAAATGACCCATTGTGAATATAATTGATTACTGATTACTGTAGTAAACATAATCAAAGTGTAGTGTGGAATTGATGGAACCCAATATTGCAGCAGGACATTTTCGAAGCATAGAACGATTGCATAATTTTCAATAAATTTTGTTTTTGATGGGGGACAAGTATTAGACGAATTTTCGATACGTTCCATATTTGACTCAATCAGAGTACACAGGCCAACTTTTGCTGAAAGATAAACAACAGCTCACACTGTATCGCCAGATCTTTAGATAATAATGGTTTCGATTTTTTGGATTCCTATATAGAATACCGGTATAGGACACCAAACAAAAAAAAAAAAAAAAAAAAAACGCATCGACACTTAACAAAATTAACTTGGCAGCATTGCTATTTATGAAATGTTTATTCATTTTGTTTTGTTTTTATTCGTAATGATTTTATCATCCATTTATAAAATAAACGTAACTTATTGTTCGCGCAATTAATAAATTAAAATTAAGATTGAATTGGAACGGAATAACACACAAAACCAAAACTCACTAACTGATGTTTGCAAAAAAATAACAACTTGTATTTACGTTATTTGACGTTTTCCCTCTTCTTTAACTGCTTTGTTTACTTTTGCGTAGAACTTGGCCGCATTGTTATTTTCCATATTTTTCTACTACTTTCTATACAACTTATCCCCGTTTAGCTTATCTTGTAAAATTATCCCTGTTAGCGTATACCAGATTGCATTTGTACGGCGGAACGTTGCCAAAAGACGCAACCAATATTTCTGAACGCCTGTCCTACAACGCATGTGAGATTATTTGTCAGCTGTAAAGTGTTATCCATTTTTCAGTTTCAAGTAAAGTTAAATAAAACATAAAGATATAATTTCGGTAAAATTTCTATTCCATTAAAATGCTTGGACCTTATCATTAGTTACGAAATGCAATGTCATTTAAATGACTGCCTCTGTATTGGTTGCAGCAGTGGATCCTTTTGAGGTTCCCCCAGCGTCATTTTCGAAAAATACGGCCCACTGACACCTCCAGATCATAATGCGCACCAAGCAGTCACTTTTTTCGGATGCAATGTCTTCCCTGCAATCACTTCTGGGCTCCCCTAGACCCATATGCAACAATTTTACTTGTTGACATAACCGCCGAGTAAGAAATGAGCTTCATCACTGAAGAAAATTTTGTTCGATTAAAAGACTACGTTTGCATGACCACTTTCGTAGTAAGTTTTAACTGTTTTTCGCGTTCTTTGGTCGCTAAACTATCCATATTCAAACCTTTCACTAAATGACACTTCAAATGACAGGTATTCAAAAGCTAACAGCCTTGGCACGCCGGCGGTTTTGAAACCATTGCATGGATCATACCCTATATGTTTGCTTCAAAGTTTTATCGTATATCCCTTTGTAGTTAATTGCTAGGCCGGAGAAAAGGCAACATCTTTTCATAATTTAAAATAAAGGTCAGACCAATACACATACAATATTGTATGTATGCGTTTTACATCGCACGAATTCTCATATTTAACATGTTCATTGATGTTACAAATTGCATTCAAAGTTGAAACGTTTTCGCTGGAGGGGATTTGAGAAACTGATATAGTTAATTTCGCGTGGGATATTACGTTGTGGTAGCTGTAAACATTTACGATTCGAACAAATATCTTCAAGCGAGTTTTGCTATTAATATGATGCCTGTGTGTTCAATAGCCTGTCGCGATTGGACATTTGTCTACCCAACACAGTTGCAATATACAGGGTAGGCCATATGAGTGTTGGCGATTTAATTCTTCAATTTCTCGGTAACGCGCGGCGCGGGGTGGCGGGGGGATATGTTGTTCGCTGCGCCGCTTCCTGGAAATTTAGTCGCCATGAAGCCCTACACGGGAGTGCAGCGTGCATTTTGTGTCCGAGCGTATTACGAAAACAATAAATCAGTGATTACCGCACGACGTTTGTATCGGCATGAACACGGTTTACACGATTTCAGTGAAGTTCCAAGCGCCAATATGATACGAAAATGTATCAGAATGTTCGAAACAACCGGCTCAACAGTACCAATTACGGTTCGTGGTCACCCAGTTTCTGCAAGATCAGCCGACATTGTGGAGCGTGTTCGTGTTTCAGTTCAGCGAAATCCGCAACAGTCAACACGTAAGAGAAGTCAGTCTTTGGATGTCAAAAGAACAACTTTACGCCGAATTTTGAAACGTGATTTGCATTTGAAGGCTTATAAGATTCAGAAAGTCCAAGAATTAAAACCCGATGATGCCAATAACCGACTTAACTAAGTCAATTTGATGCTAGAGCGGTTCAACAATTTCAACAACGTGATTTTTAGTGATGAGGCCAATTTTCACCTTAATGGCCATGTGAACAAGCAAAATTGTCGGTTCTGGTCCGAGACTAATCCCCGACGCTTGCATGAACGTCCACTTCTCAGCCCTAAGCTTGTCGTGTGGGCTGGGATAACGTCAACCGGTATTATTGGACCATACTTTTTTGAGGACGAAAGAGGGCATGCGATGACGGTTAGAGCGAACAATTATTGCAACATGCTAGCAGACTTTTTGGTGCCAGCTTTGCAAGAACTTCAAGGCAATACCTCGAGGATGTGGTTTCAACAGGACGGGGCCACATGTCATACGGCTAGGGTATCCATAGAGCTGCTGAAAAATGTTTTTCCTGGAAAACTCATTTCGAAAAGGGGGGATATTGAATGGCTCCCACGTAGCCCCGATCTCTCTCCATGCGATTATTTTCTATGGGGCTACCTCAAATCGGTAGTCTACTAGAATAATCCGACCAATTTAGAGCAGTTGAAGAGGAACATTATTCAGGAAAGTAACAAAATACCGAGAACAACTTTTCAACGAGTTTTCCAAAATTTGCGACTTCGGTTCCAAGAGTGTCAAGCAGCCGAGGAAAGCCATTTGGACAACATTATTTTTAAGTCTTAAAAATCCCCATGCTTCTACTTTTTAAAAATACAAATATATATTTTTTTTATGTTTCGTAGTTTTTTTTTAATTGAATATTTAAACCTCCAACACCCTTATGGCCCACCCTGTAGTTGTCGATTTACTCACACTTATAGTGTGATCCTATGTTGTAACACATTGCTGTGTCACACTAATTAACAAAATTGTTTTAAGAAGAGTAACGACTGCGCTTTAAACCATTCACAACGTTATTTAAGTATCTACCGATAACTGATGAATATTTTAAGTGTTGAGCATTTATAGATTTCCGAGGGGGAGGTTATCAATGTGCATAAATATTCTTCTATTTGAGTTGTAGCCAAATGTAGCATTTAAATAGAAACCCGATTTTTATTTTTATTTTTTTTTTTTTACCAACACCAATTTCATATGTTGACTACTGCTGTTGTGCATGAGAGTTATTTACCTTACCATGTGACATAAACATATTCAACGCTTTAGCCGTCTATTTATCGCACTTAGTCATAATGACATGGAAATGGTCACAAATGAAACGGGAAGAGGAGTTTGTAATGTGGGAGTGATTAACGTAAATATTTATGTTCACATGCGCCGCGTATAATTCTGCTCTCTGACCACATTAATAACTATCGACAGGAGTTCATAATGATTAACATTAATCTGTTATGGATAATGCATAATTGGGAGAGAAAGTAAATGTGTATGTAAATCAATTAATTTATAATCTTTGATAGAGGCGGTAGTGTGTTGCAAGTGGTGTACACCGGAATGTTGAGATTAAAGATTGAATAGAAAGCCTTCCGACAAGGCTGATGGACTTGTGGGAAGTAAATTAAAATGAAAAGCAGAGTTTTTCGAATGTATTTATGGTATAAATAATTTTTGATTGTAAAGAATGAAATCTGTAACTATAATGCAAATTTGTAACTAAATGAGGTAATAACTATTTACTTACGTAGTGATTAAAAGCTTATTCATTATACCCTGTGTCAAAATTAATGTTTTTGTATCGGTGCCGAACGAACCCTTCATCAGATGAATTTCAACACTAAAAGTAATCACATAGATAGTGAAATTCATTCATGCACTATCTAGATGCCACTTTCTTCCTCACAATGTTTTGATAATCCTGTCTGATTTCGTCCGAAGCAAATTAACAATCAAATAGTATCATTATATGGTGCGTGCTATATACGATTCAGTGATATTTAACAACGATTGCTTTCGTAAAATTTTCAAATAGTCTATATCGATTTTGAATAAGTCCTTTTCGTTCTACAGGGTGTCCGTCGGGAAGGTATACTACATTGTTTTGCCGCCATTTTGGTAAACGTTAGTCTTGACAGTTCATATTTGGCAGTCGTGAAGTAGAGACGTGCCAAATGCATAATGGGAAAATATTCGATAAACCAGCGAAAAATATTCGATAGGTCCAGCCAAATACATGACCTGGTACATGACATGAGTTCACTTTTGCTTGCGTATTGCAAGCTTGATTCGTACACCTTGCGTACTTGCCATCTCCAGACTTTTTAAATAATGTTTAAGTCCGGATAATAAGGAGGCCAGTTCATAATCTCAACAGTTTGGCTTTCAATCCATGATTTGACGACTCTTGCTGTGTGGATTGATACGTTGTTGTGCTGGAATTTCCGTTTCAAGTCCCCGGAAACATTTTTAAATTCAGAAAAAGCTTCTTCCAACACGGCTTTGTATGAAGTGCAATAATAAGAGATCGCACTCCATACCATAACTCCACCTTCCCGGCTGTGTAATCGATTGAGTAGGTGTTCCTCTTTTCGATGATCGTGAAAGTAGTAATTATATCCATCAGGACCCTCTAAATTAATTTTTTTTTTCGTCGGAAAATATAATTCCATTCCACTCTCTACTCTACTCATAGTCCTACGACAAAAATTAAGGTGACGTTCCCTACGGAAATTGTCTAGCAGTGGTTTCTTTTTAAGTCTCAAGCGTTGCAGGTGTACTCCTTTGAAAATAACTCTTTTTATCGTTTATACACTTGCACTTACGCCAGCTTTTTCCTTGATTTTGGCAGCAGAGTCGTTTGAATTAGAGTCATATCTCAGAATAGCCCTCTTGTCAGCGGCTGTAATAGCACTTCCTGTTCTACCTATCATATTATTTCCATAGCCTTTGGTGTCACGTAAATATGTCGATATAACTTTACGACTTCTATTAGTTTTTCTGGCAATTTGGTGAATAGAAAATTCACACTCCTAGTGGGTTTTAATTTTGGATGTTTCCTCGACACTCAAGGATTTAGCCCGGCCCATTTTACTTAAAATCGATTGTTTTATATTTAATTATACACAATTACTGTAATTCGATCCGATTTATGATGATTTGCAAAAGACATTCACACTTAAGCGTGAGGGGTGCTATTCAAATGTATCAAAAAAGAAGAGCACATTTTTCACTCATTTAAAAGAAAAGAGAGAATTAAAACAACGGAACACTTTCATGGCTTGACATTTTTTGTAGACGATGTGTGGAAGTAGGAGAAACAAATAAAAGTGTACTTTAAATAGTAGTCACTATTGTTAAAGGATTAGGGGGCGCTATTCAATTGAGCGGCTGTTTGTATATCTCACATATATATCATTTCGTTTCATTTCATTTCATTTCTTTTCATTTCGTTTCATTTCAGTTCATTGTCAATATGTTAGGAATGTTAAGTCATACGACAAAAAATGGGGAAGGTTATGAGCGGCTAATAAAAAGTAGGCTTGCCATTTGCGAATATGGATCGTTTGGTATTCAAAAATAACTTAAAATAGATAAAACTTAGTACAAAAGTGGTGATTCAGACGTGGACTTTCAATCGAACAACATTTTATTCAGCGATGAAGCTCATTTCTTACTCGTTGGTTATGTCAACAAGCGAAATTGTCTCGTACCGGGCTCGGAAAACCCAGAAATGATTGTGGAAAAGCCATTGCATCGGGAAAAAGTGAATGTTTGGTGCGCATTATGATCTGGAGGATCTGGACACTGGAAGAACCACAAAAGTATCCACTGCTGCAGTCAATCCACAGATGGTCATTTAAATGACATTGTATTTCACACATAATGGCAAGGTCCAAACATTGTAATGAAATAAAAGTTTAATCGAAATCATAGTTTTAGTGTGTTTTATTTAATTTTACCGAAAAATAGATAACCCTTGTTGAGACATTGTCCTAGAAAGGGCATTTATAAATTGTAGGTATTTTAGGTAATTTGTTTCGAAGGTACACCACTTTTTCCCCCGATATAAATTTTATTGAACCATATTCGAGAATGCCTTTTTCGTATTGACAATTTATGATTCTATCCTTTAATTTAATTTATTTATGAGTAAGACGTTCAATGTTAAATTGTCTGTGGATCCTTTTAGCAGGATCACAGTATGATCATGCATATGACCGTGGGTTCGTACCATGAAGCATCCATATACCACAATTTGTGAGTCGGTCACTTCTATATATCTGACGAACACTTCCTGTAGTTGAGTAAAAGACAGGTCTAGTAAACGCTTCTTAAACCATGACGTTCGGATTCGTTGTTAAACTGTAGGTTCCGCTGAGTAAGTCTAAAGATAGAATGCGTGTATTCTCGCTGAATATGCGAAGCTCTCCCATATCTCATTCATGGAGTGCAAGGACATTTGTTTATACCTATAGTATGAAGTAAAATTAAATCTTTATATATATAATTCTACTGTACGGGCGTTGTCAGTGAACTCCTCCTAAACGGCTGGACCGCTTTGCATAAATTTTTGTATATGCGTCTGGGTGGTGCCCGGGATGGTTTAGATTTACAATTCGGTCCAACTGGACAAAGGGGCGTGGTACCTCCCATACAAGCAAAAAATTAAAAATCAATTATTTCTGCTCCTCCTTACGGTATTTGAACAAAATTTGGTGCGTAGGTTTGGTGTACATATCTTAAGTGCTACTGCAAATATGGGCGGGATTGGACAATGGGGCGTGGTACCTCCCATACAAACCATAAATTAAATATCCAATATTTCTGCTCCTGTTTACGGTATTTGAACATAATTTGATACATCGGTTTGGTGTACATATCTTAAGTACTGCTGCAAATATGGGCGGGATTGGACAATGGGGAGGGGTACCTCCTATACAAACCACAAATTAAAAAGCAATTTTATCTGCTCCTGCTAATGAAACATTTCCAATAAAAATAAATTTTGAAGGCAAAGCAACGTTTGCCGGGTCGGTTAGTTTGATTATAATTTTCAAAAATTATTGCATTATGTTTTCATCTGGGAATTAGATACTGGGGACTAGATGAGATTTTTTTTACCACCATTTTAAACAAATTTTGTCCTTGCTCAAACGGGGAAAAACAACTAATTGAACAATGAAATAGTTTATTTTTTTTCTTTAATTAATTGCAATTCCAAAACGAGTTCAAAAGTCATCACATATTTATTTTCAGAAATATTACACAGTCATGCAGTTCCAACAAGCAACGAGTTCGAGATACTAATTTATTAAACAACTTCTGTAAGTGCGAGTATGCAGTACGTTAATGAAGAAAAACATTCGAGTGGTTTTGAAGTATACATATGACAAACTAATTTCACTTTCCTATAATTTCGAATGTAGTGCGAGAATACGGGTATTTTTCGCCACATCCTTTTCTCTTCTTTGCTTATCCTTTGCTTCTACTTCTGTTGTTGAAGTAATGGCGGTTTGGGAGGATGGCGATAAAAAAGCGTCACATATAGTTCTCATATTTATTTAACAATTTGATATTTATACAACTTTTTCTTTTTATTTTTTGTGACGTAGTTGCTGTTATACGTTCTTTGAGCATGTACTCAAGTTTTTAATTAACATAATGAAATAGTTTGATGTTAAGGGAATCTAAATATAAATAAATGAAAAGCCATATGAACATGCATAAAACAGAAACAGAAAAAACTTCGCATCACAAATCTGTGCCAGTGGATTCCATATTTAAGATTTTACTTGCGATCCCATGATATGATGTATGAGAGAAAAGTGAAAGTTTTGCCTATATATTTCATATATGGCATTTCTATTAATAACAAAAATGTTTATTCAGAGTACAATGTATCGCCTGTACATTCAAAGTGAAAATTTCTGCTGAATATTAAGCTGTGCGGAAAACATCATTTTATTGCCCTTTTTTTAGGTGGGCTCACTTATTTTGTGTTTAACTTTTGAAAGGATACACTTTCATTTCGACACTTGTAACTATATAAAATTTTGATACAATGTTTGAAAAACGTTGGTGTTTGATATGGTGATATTAACAGATCCGTGGATAGACTAATAGAAGGAATGGGGTGGGGTATCCTTATTCTTAAAGGGTGTCCCAACAAGAATGCAAAATTTTAATTTGGCGCCATTCGAAGTGTCATTGTTTGACATTTGAACAATTGTTATTGTTTGCTAGTAGAAGGTACCAGGTTAGTAAAAATGGAGCGCTACACGAATGAAACACGCATTCTCATTGTGAAATTGTTTTACTAAAATGGTGAAAGTTTTGCGGCCACAGTTCGCAAATTCCGATCAATTTGGGGTCACAATAAAGAGATTAATGGATAAATTTGCGGAAACTGGGTCTGTGGAGGGCGCTACATGTCATACAGCCAGAGAAACAATTCAATTGCTGCATCAGTCATTTCCCGGTCGTGTTATTTCGCGTTTTGGAGACCAGAATTGGCCGCCTAGATTGTGCGATTTAACACCATTAGACTTTCTTCTTTGAGGTCTTTTGAAGTCGATGGTTTACGCGAATAAGCTGACGACGACTCAAGTTTTAAAAGAGGAAATTGGACGCTGCATTAATGAAATACCGCAGCATTTATGCAAAACGGTCATTAAAAATTTCATTAAAAGATCGCGTGTGTGCCAGCAAAGCCGCGACGGCCATCTGCCCGATGTGTTTTTCCATACATAACCTCATTGCGTGAAAGAATTCGGAGAAATCCCCTTAGAAAGCAGAAAATCATGTCCAAGGAATTGGATATATCAACCAGATCCATGTCTAGGCTGATTCGGGATGAACTGCATATGAAAGCCTATCGTCGGTCCACGGGGCATCTTCTAACTCTTCAGCTAAAAAAAATTAGGCTGGAAAGATGCAAGCGACTTTTGCAGTGGCACGTGGACAATGGCCATGAAAACATTCTGTTTACGGATCAGAAAATTTTTAACGTGGAAGAAGTTTTCAACAAACAAAATAACAAGATTTATGCCACTTCATCTAAGGTAGCGAAAAAAGTTGTTCCAAGGGTTCAACGTGGCCATCATCCCTCTTCCGTAATGGTTTGGTGGGGGGTCTCCCACCATGTGTCACATCCCTCCATTTCTGTGAAAAGGGCGTAAAAACTGGTGCAGAGGTTTACCAAAAAGATGTGTTAGAGGGTGTTGTGAAGGGTTTAACCAATACCCTTTTCAATGGACGTAGATGGATCTTCCAACAGGACTCTGCTCCTGCACACAAAGCTAAAACCACGCTAAAACCACGTGGCTCAGAGTCAATATTCCTGGCTTTATAGCAGCAGAAGATTGGCCATCAGGGAGTCCAGATCTCAATCCACTGGATTATGCTTTGTGGTCAGAATTGGAGAATATGGCTTGCAAGACTCCCCACAGAAATTTGGGAAGCCTTACAGCATTAACCAGAGCAGCGTCCTCGATCTCCATGGAAATCGTACGTGCGGCTATAGCCCAATGGCCACACCGTTTGAAAGCTTGTGTTAAAGCAAAAGGCGGCCATTTCGAGTGAATACTAGGTATATATATGTATATATATATATATATATAGTTCTTGGTAGTTCTTGATAGTTCTTGATCATTTTTCTCAAGGCTTACAGATAATTACAAGTCAATGTGGGCTACTGCAGCCCACTGATTATAAGTTATTGGAGAATCTATCAATCTTCATCGTGAGACCTTCCTTTACCAACGTTTAGCATGTACCGTATCTGATTGTATTATATTTAGTGCAAAGATGTCAAAGAAATGAATGTAAGAATACAAAAGGTTATTTGGTCATTTATAAGGCAGGTAACAAAGGTATAAACCAATGCAAAGTATACAAATTTAAGTTAATCCAATAAACGAATGTGGGGTTACAAGGGAATAACAGAATTTCAGAAATTTGGTCAATCTGTATGGCAGCTACTAGAAATAATGGGTCTATATAGTCAGTTTACAATCTCCGCCTACTAATATCTGGAAAATATTGGACCATCCCAAATTTTGATACGTTTAGCTATTCATTCACACTGTAAGACATTTCGTAGTTCAGTATGATATCACATTGCCTTGATTGGTTTGACGTCAAATGTAAAACTTTTCTGTCAGTACTCGAGTATCATACGAGTACTTGAATCGTGCTACGGTGTAACAGAAACCATCAACGGAGATCGTTATTTAAAGATGTTGAATCAGTTTTTTTTAACTAGAACTGCACCGAAGAGGCATCCTTTTCAACAGCAGGTCGAAGTCAAATTGACCTGACTGCGCTGCACCAGATTTTTTTGTGGGGTTATGTCAAGCAGGAGGCGTACAAAATGGAACCAAGGAGTTTTGCTAAATTGATGCAGTCTAATTGAGGCAATACCAAATGAATAATACACGTGAATGAGTATTGAAATCATTTACTCTCTATCATCTTCAAAACCAATTGGTTATATAAAATAAAATTGAATTTTCTATACAATAAAAAAAAAAAAAATAAATGGAATACACTGATTAAAAAAGTTATTTGAATTTCTTATTGTACTACAATTGGTGCGCCATCCTGTTTTTAGTAATAAAATAAAATTTTAAATAAACAGTTGCAAAATTTCTTAATAAAAGCGTTTAAATTCTCACATTTTCATTGTAAAATGTTAACAAGACTTGCTTACAAGTATTATACAATATTTATAACAATTGATAAAATTAATATACAATCGTTATTGCAATTATTATTAAATTTCATACAAAATTTATGCAATTAAAATTTAATCTACACCACATTTAAATACTTTTATTCTGTATTACAAATACTCTTAAACCAGTACAGAAATGTTAGTCATGTGAATTGAGTTATAAATACCCTCATCTCATGTCCTTCTGCCGAAACTTAACAGGCATGTTTTGTAATCTGTACATCTGTAATCTGAGATACTTGAAATCGAACATTCGCGCAGCAGTCATCATAAAGTGCTTTAGAGATCATTACCATTTTTGAAAACTGAGTATGAAAGATAAAAATTGTGTTTTTGCTACTTCAATTGGAGGTATGATAAAGTAGGAAGAACAATATTAAGACTGACCTTATTTTATATTAATCGATTTGCGGTGAGGTATCGACAAAGTATTTTAATCGTCAGGTTTAAAACACTGTGATATCAAAAGTCCTATAAAACATGTACCACAATAAATATTTATAAAATGCGATGCAAAATATTTCGATTGACAAACCTCTGATATACAAATTCTAAACTACGGCAAGCTAGGTCATTAGCCGTAAAGTTTTCTATTTATTACAAGAAGTACCAGAATAGGTGTAATTAGCTCGTCCAATCACAATTCTAATGTAGAAAAAACAAATTTCCTTGAGTAAGATATTGGAGAGGTTCTCATATTCAGTGATCTTACACTCATTCTATTTTTAGACTCATTTACCGGGGTATGCAGTTTAACTATTCCAAACTTTAGCTCTGGGAAACATTTACTAGAAGATTAATCGAAGTGTTCGTCAGATACATACATTGAGGCAACAGCCGTTCGAAGATAGGTGTAATTATCGAGAGTTGAACCAGCGATCATGTTGAACTTGTCACGTATACCAGCCTTCGCGCAACGGTCGGTCACACATAATCCTGAAGTAAAAAGTAGTACGGTGTGTAAAGTTTTAGTGAATTTATGCAGACATTCCGAAAGAAATTACTAAAGAGTTCGGCTAATTTGGCTCCTTGCTACACCGCGCTTAAGTTCAGCACATCAATTCCAAATTAATTGTGTAATAGAGCTCTGTTTTTTTCCAAGTATCCGAAGGAAAAATATAAGCACACAATTTGTATACCTTCACTAGAAAGAGTAAAAGGGGCAGATCAGTTGATACGGCGAAAAATGTAATTCCAAATAGGAAACAATTCAAGTGCCACGTATTATTTGCTCAAATCCGTTTTATAACTTTTCAAGTCAATTGAGCGACTAGTCTGGCTGGCTACTTTGTAAGCGCGAAAATCTCTGCAAAATTTCTTAAAACTTGACATGTCCTAATATTTTTACAAATCGTAGCCCAGGATTGTAAATGGATCATATAGTCCCTACGGACCAGTCGCTTCCAGTAACTCTCATACATATTGACCGATTAACCGATATTAATTATTTTGCCAGTTACCTAAAACGCGTTATATTGCATTGATTGGTAAAATTAAAAAAGATAAACAACGAGCGTTCGGGTTCCTCCCATTCAAATTAATCCATCTAGGTAAATATCTTTTATGCAGTTACCGAGAATGAAATTGGACTACACTACCACATCGCTTCTTATGCCTTCCATACAATTTGAGTAATTTTTCGACATCTAATCTCTCCTTTGTAAGTTCTACATGATAGGCTAATATAATTTAAATTTGTGTTCCTTTTATTACAATATTTTTGGTAAACTCACATCCAATAATGAATATAGAAGGTATTGCTAAATCGCTTCTGATACTCTCCATACACATTAGCTCATTTACCGAAATTTGATACTTCTCTTTTAAATGCAAATTGTCTCTGACATAATTCGATACATTAATACGAGGAGACCCAAAATTTGTCAACATAACAATGAAGACTCAAGAAAGTTAGGAACAATTGTCTTTATTTTTCAACATAATCTCCTAATTTTCCAGCGATATTCAATAGCTTCTACACCCTGTTTGTAGCAAGAACTGTCAAATGCCTTAAAATAGTCATCAACCGCAGACTCCACCTCTTCATTGTCAAACTCCTTAAAATAGCTATCAACCAAAGACTTCACTTCTTCACTGTTAGGAAATCTTTTACCACCGAGCCATTTTATCAAGTTTGGAAATAACAAATGGTCCCAGGGAGCTAAATCTGGCGAAAAAGGTGATTAATAAAGCAATTGAAAAAATAAAGCAATACTTTCTTTTCGCCGAATGCGGTCTTTTTTCCATAATTTCATAACCTAAACGCTGCAATAAATTAGCATAATATTCGCCGTTGATGGTTCTTCCATCAATAAAAATAATCCCATGCGCATCACATAATCCCCGACGCCATTACCTTGACCGCAAATGGAACCGTCTTCGCCTTCTTTAGACACGATTCTCCCATTCCGGTCCACTACTTTGGCTGTTTCTTTGTCTCAGGTGTGAAGTGGTGAACCTATGTATGTCTTATCCATAGTTATAAATCGATGCAAAAATTCGTTTTTATTGCGGTGAAACATTGGCAAACACTCTATTGAAAGCAAGCGCGGCACCCATCTTGCATACAGTTTCCTCATCTTCAAATATTCGGTCAATATACGATGCTTAGCACCTTTTGAAATGCCTATAATTTCAGTTAGCTCAAGCGGCTGCTGCCGACGATCATCCAATATGATTTTGTGGGTTTCATTAGCCGTGTCTGGCGTGGGCACTTCAATTGGTCGACCACTGTGGACCAGTTGGCAACTGGTACTGTCCCGTTTAAACTTTGCTACCCAATATTTTGTAGTCATAAACGAAAGAGCAGACTCCTCCAGAGTAGAATCTAGCTGGGATTTAATATTGATAGGACTGAGATCTTCTAAATTGAAATATTGAATTACATAACGGTGACCAATTTGTTCAATGTTTGCAAGTTCACTGAGATCTTTGACTTTCGATGGCTCAAACAAAAACACTAAGCAACGCGGTGCCTTGAAACTTAAAGCATATATTTTTAAGGTTACCACTTTTTAGCAAAATAACTTTTTCCAAACCACTGGCACCATCTATACGTCAAGTTGGCTAGTTTTGGAACTACCCTCATATAGTCAAATGAAAATGTGATATATTGCGTTTAAGAAACAAGAATACAAATTGGACCGTAAGTACTGACCGATCGTGGCGCGATGGTTATCATACGCGACTATCGTTCACAAGATCCCAGGTTCAACCCTGCATTCGGCCACCTATCATTATTTGAGAGCGCGGCCACCTCGATGTGTCTAACGACCACTTCGAATAGGAAGTCGAGTAATTGACAAGTCTGGTAAATGCTTCCCAAAATTTGGCTTTCTGAAACGTCATTAAACAGTAGGTCCCATTTAGTGAGTAGTCTAAAAATATAAGGCATGTAAGCTCATTAATTGTGAAAAGCTCTACCATATTTTATTCATGGGATGCAGGGGAATTTGCAAGTACTGGCACTAGTAAACTTAAAACAGCATTAATTTAAGTGGGACAATGAATTAGGCTACGAGCCAATCAATTTTTAAATAATATAATATAATATAATACAGGGTGGGCCATATGAGTGTTGGCGATTTAATTCTTCAATTTCCCGGTAAAGCGCGGCGCGGGGTGGCGGGGGGATATGTTGTTCGCTGCGCCGCTTCCTGGAAATTTTGTCGCCATGGAGCCGTACACGGGAGTGCAGCGTGCATTTTGTGTCCGAGCGTATCACGAAAACAATAAATCAGTGATAACTGCACGACGTTTGTATCGGCATGAACACGGTTTACACGATTTAAG